>OZ035998.1:52490946-52703446 GCA_964035015.1 Corallium rubrum | reverse complement strand
GGTTATTGTGCCTATTTACGGAAGGTGATCTCATACGAGAAGTGTTCCTCTTCGAAGGGGGAAGTGTTCCCTTTCGTAGGTTCTTCCTACGGGAAGTGTTCTCATATGTGGGTGTTCTTCTACGGGAAGTATCTACCTACGGGATATCCTCTCTACCGGAGATGTCCTCTTACGGGAGGTGTCTTTTAATGGGAGTGTCTTCGTATGGAAGGGGTTCTTCTACGAGAGTTGTCTACGTACGGTGGGGAGGTGTTTCTGATTGTACTACTTGCATGTTTTTGTTTATTATAGTTGGCCTCCAACAACAACAACTACTAGTGCTAGTACTGCAGCTGCTGTTGTAGATCCTTTACATCAAGCAGATGATCTAAATATTCCTGACCCAGATGCTTTAGTTAACCAGTTAGATATGTTGGTCACAGCTGCTGAAGGTGAAGATATAAGAAAAGAAAACCGTCCTACAAATCAAGGTATGACTTATATATTATTTTAATTATTTTTAATTAATGTAAGTTGGGCAATCAGCCAAGGTAATGTGTTTTGCCAAGAATCCTTTTTATGTCAGACATTAGGGCCATTTAAACGGCAGAAAATAGTCGCGACATAATTAAGATGCCTCCTATTTAAGTCAGGAACATACTCGTATAGTTCCGTATAAATGGTCAATTTGTTCGTGACCAAAGTAAGTCGCGACTAAAATAAGAACAAGGTTGTAAGCTAGTCCAAAATAAGTCGCGACTAAAATAAGAACAAGGTTGAAAGCTAGTCCAAACTAAGTCGCGACTAAAATAAGAACAAGGTTGAAAGCTAGTCCAAAATAAGTCGCGACTGAAATAAGAACAAGATTGAACACTAGTCCAAAATCAGTCGCAACTTATTTGAAATTGACCGTTTATAAGAGTGTGTTCGTGACTTAAATAGGACGGGTCTTAATTAAGTCGCGACTTATTTTCTCCCGTTTCAATGGCCCTAATATCTCTTGGCAATTTTAAAATTAATCAACATTATTATATGGCACAAGTTACTTCCGTTGAAATCGTGTGTTCTCATTGGCCGAGACGTGTCACGTGCCGGTCGATTATTTTCCGTAATCGACCGGTCGATTACGGATATTGTCAGCCATGTTGTTTGGAAGTAAACAACGAAAGAAAACCGCAAGAATTTTGTGAATTCAATAACCTGAGGACTAAATTATGTATGATTGGGACGAGAGCAATCTGGAAGCGAGTTTAGGAGTCCGAAAGCGATGACAACAAAAGCAACAACATTGAAAACGATGAGTTTATATCACGCTCGAGGTCACACTAAACTGACTAAAGTACGTATCATGACAAGGTATAAATGTAAGGTTTGTTTCAAAATGCCATATATAAACTTTTTATTAACCTCGCTTGCTCGGTCTTTACAGAGAAATATCAGACCTCGGTCTTTGTGTACAAACCTCGCCCTACGGGCTCGGTCTGTACCAAAAAGACCTCGGTCCGATATTTCTCTGTAAAGACCTCGCGTTCGGTTAATAAGAAGTTAATAATCTCTTCAAATGAAATTGTACATTCCCAAGAGTCATGTGGCTTCTCACTTCTATCCTCTAACGCGAAAGACCTAAATACTTGACTAGACTAGTTACCCCGTGCGCGCATGCGCCGCTGTGCTAGAGTAATTTGTTTTCGCGATTATTGATATGAGGTTTCTGTCTAATACTGTAGGTTTGCACTCTTACAATTCAGAAAGACGGATTAGCGGCAACACAAGTAATGCATATACTAGTGACGCTATGGACACCTCAATTCACCACCATCCGCCTATTCACGATGCCAGTCACGATGCTGGCATCCATTCATTGAGCTCAGAACAACGACGACAACCTCCACACGAGCTTGATATTGTTGTTCCGCAAGGAGATCTACCTATGGTCGATAGCAAGGATATTGAGGACTTTTTTACTGGAATAGAGAAAGAGTTAGACCAACGAGACACAGGAATTATAAGATCTGATCCATTGTTAAGTTCAGCTGGTGTACATGCAACATTAGCGCCAAACCCACCCACTCGTCCTCCCCCTCCTCCTTATCCGGGTACTACACACGCCATAGTTGACTCGTATCCCAACACACACGAACTTTCTGATACCGCGTGGGAGAATCACGAAAGACAAAATCATTATCCACAATCTGCAACACCTTCTGGAAACCTTCCCTCGTACCAGGCTTCCACGGCCACTAGTTACCAAGACATGTCCACGTCAGAGATCAATCGTAGCAACAACAAGATTGGTCCGCGCGTTGAGCCAGAATTTGAACATATTTTAGAAGATGATTTTGGACCACGTCGTGTTCGACCAGAGAGTCCGAGGGTTGATAGTCAGAAACAACTTCTTAAATGGCAAGAAGACGAAAAACTTGGCGCCATGGCAACTATTTCACCAGTTCTTTACGCTAATCTGAAATATCCAGACCTTCATGTCGAGTACCCTGGTAAGCCGACTAAAATTCTAAAAATATTGTCGAGCGCGAATCTCTATCTGTCCTTGTTTATTTCGATTTTCAGTTTTTTTTGTGTTAATCTGTAGAGTTAAGCGTTTTTACCTCTTGTGGGTAACATATGATAGTAGTTAGATAACACAATGGTCCTTGTCATTCTAGTGCCCTCCAGTCTGTTCTGCGCATGTACTAAACTAATGTTTACATCTTTATTTACGCAAAAAAATACTGATACCTCATTCAAGATTATTGTAAGCCTTTCTTGCTTTCTCTTCATTACTTGAACTTGAAGCAAAACATTTTCAGAAGAAATTGAAGAAATCCGTGAAGAGACATCCTCGCTGAATCCGGCTTGCTTTTCTACCATGTTGCTTCGAACAGTCACACTGAGCGGAGTACTTCATCTAATTATCTACGAATGCCATGTTTTTGAGACCCTTAAAACAAGGATGGCGGATCATGCGCAGAACGGACTGGAGAGCCCCTTTAATGGAACTAGTTTGTAGGATTAATTGGGAAAACTATAGTGTTGATTTTGTGGAGAAATGTAAACCGGAGAACAAGGTGAAAAACCAGACACAGTGCTACAAAGCGGCAGTGCCCTGTGGCGCGTGGCGCGTCAAAAATGTCGCTTGCTATTGATTCCTAACGGACGGACGGACGGACGGACGGACGGACGGACGGACGGACGGACGGACGGACGGACGGACGGACGGACGGACGGACGAACGAACGAACGAACGAACGAACGAACGAACGAACGAACGAACGAACGAAATCACACGCAGAATATAAAGCGGTCTGAGAGTTAGTTGCGCGCGCAGCTAACTTTCAGGGCATCGCAACCCTCGAGGCACATGAGAGAACCAACAACTTTATTCACATGAAGCTAAGGTGGTTACGCATCCGAGTACTAACCTCATTTGACTGAGCTTAACCTCAGTGGTGAGATTGAGTGGCGAGAGGCAGCGTGCTAACAGCTGGTACCATTCATGCAAGATGGATGTTGTCGTGTTGTAAAGTTAACTTATCGTTGACTTACTTTTCTTTCTTTCTTTGTAGACTGGCCTCCCAGGTACAGAGCTATGGCAAGACTGTGGAGAAAACTTAGTACTGATCAACGTGAACCTTACAGGGTAAATTAAATTAAATTCTATTCCACTCCACTCCGCTCTTCCACTCCACTCCACTCCTCTCCACTCCACTCCACTCCACTCCGCTTTTCCACTCCACTCCACTCCACTCCTCATCTCCACTCTACTCTACTCTACTCTACTCTACTCTACTCTACTCTACTCTACTCTACTCTACTCTACTCTACTCTACTCTACTCTACTCTACTCTACTCTACTCTACTCTACTCTACTCTACTCTACTCTACTCTACTCTACTCTACTCTACTCTACTCTACTCTACTCTACTCTACTCTACTCTACTCTACGCTACGCTACGCTACGCTACGCTACGCTACGCTACGCTACGCTACGCTACGCTACGCTACGCTACGCTACGCTACTCTACGCTACTCTACGCTACTCTACGCTACTCTACGCTACTCTACGCTACTCTACGCTACTCTACGCTACTCTACGCTACTCTACGCTACTCTACGCTACTCTACGCTACTCTACGCTACTCTACGCTACTCTACGCTACTCTACGCTACTCTACGCTACTCTACGCTACTCTACGCTACTCTACGCTACTCTACGCTACTCTACTCTACTCTACTCTACTCTACTCTACTCTACTCTACTCTACTCTACTCTACTCTACTCTACTCTACTCTACTCTACTCTACTCTACTCTACTCTACTCTACTCTACTCTACTCTACTCTACTCTACTCTACTCTACTCTACTCTATTGCGTGGCATTGTATTGCATTGCATTACATTTTATTTTCATTTTACTCTACTCTACTCTACTCTATTGCGTGGCATTGTATTGCATTGTATTGCATTGCATTACATTTTATTTTCATTTTATTTTATTTAAATATGCAGAAAATATAAGAATATATAAGCAAACAAAAACAAGAAGTTTAGAATTGTTCATTTACACTCTAAACTTTTTGTTTTACAGTTGAAAGCTAGAGATAACAGGGTGAAACTAAAAGATCAATCAAAACGAGTAAGTAAATATAGTTTCCAGTATTTGTTCATTTGTGTGTTCGTGTTCGTGTTCGTGTTCGTGTTCGTGTTCGTGTTCGTGTTCGTGTTCGTGTTCGTGTTCGTGTTCGTGTTCGTGTTCGTGTTCGTGTTCGTGTTCGTGTTCGTGTTCGTGTTCGTGTTCGTGTTCGTGTTCGTGTTCGTGTTCGTGTTCGTGTTCGTGTTCGTGTTCGTGTTCGTGTTCGTGTTCGTGTTCGTGTTCGTGTTCGTGTTCGTGTTTGTGTTTGCGCCTTCGCCTTCGTGTCTTCATCGTTCGTATTTATGTCGATATTTCCAATGGAAGATTTATTTGGAAGATTGAAGGCTATAAGACCGAATATGCATTGGGAATTCTAATTTTTCGCCAAATTTTTGGACATATATTATTTTTGTTTAGCGAAAACTTTGTGAACGTGTTAAAAATTCTGATGTGTTGACGTAATTTTAATTGTTACTTTTAGGGTGTTAATGCGTCTAAACTTGCATCAAATAAAGAATCTGATGTAACTTCTACTAGTACTCGTGTATTTATGGAAGCGCTGTCAAATCATGCGAACAGACTACAGGACGAGCACAACACCATTCCTGTGGTCAATTCTTCGAGAATTGCTAACGATAGAAGTATGAATGAAGCTTACTCTGAAGTTACACCTCGACGTCTTCTACCTGCACCACCTAATTCTCATGTTGTTAACAGTGCAGAGGAAACACAACCAATTCATCTCACTGATCCTCAGAATGTGGTCTACCCATTTCCTAATCATCTTCCGCAGACCTTTCAACATTCAGCTCAAGCGACGACGTTGCATGGAAACCACGCAGAAAATATGGCGGAAAGTGGTTTACTTTCACCCACAGGCAGTCGCCTTTTATCTGATGAGCAAGTGAAGGCAAACAAAAACCAAAAGAAAAACCGAGTTGAAAAAGACAAAGAAAAAGAGGTCAGAGACAAAAAGAACCAAATCTGGCAGGAGAGAGAAAGAGAATGGAAATTACTTCAACAGCAACGTCAGTTGGAGAATCGTAAACAACAACTACAACATCAAGACAGTTACCTTGCTCGGACCGACGCACGAAGAACTATTAATACTAATCGTAAAGCTGTAAACAAAGTGCCTGATTGGAGAAAGAATACGACAAGAAACGAAAGTTTCAAACAAGATGATATATCACCAGGGCAGCGAGAGCAGTCTTATCCAGTTACACCTAATGGCAATGACAATATTCAGCAGTTTCAAACAAGTGCTTCTAAAGGTGACTCTGATTCGCACCAAAGCTTGGAAAACGAGAGCTGTCAAGTACAAGTTATTGATCAATCGACCTCTTCTCCATTTCGAATACAAACTGTCACAACGACCACAGTTGAAAATACGTCACATTGGACCAGAGAGTCACCTCATCATTCGGGACATTCAACTCCACGAACGTCGACACCTCCACGAACAACGCCGCGACCTCCGCGAACGACACCGACACCTCCACGGACAACGCCGAGACCAGATCAAGAACTCGAACAGGCCTGGATCGAAAAACAACAGCAGCAGCAGCAACAACAACAGCAACAACAACAACAACAACAGCAACAGCAGCAACAATTTAATCAACAAGGTGTTGTGGATAATCGTCATGCTTTTAACCATTCTTCGTTACCCTTAGTTGTCCCGTCTGTTCCTGACCCTTCCTCGCACGCAGTTGCAACTAAAAACAGTTCGCTCCAACCGCTGCCAAGGGAAACGCACAATATTCCGTACCTAGCAGGCGCGTCTCAGTTGATGTTAAGACCTGAGTTAGCTCCACCACGTCAATTTCAGGCGCAAAACGAACCTTCGATTCCTTCTAATTCTTTACTTGAACAACAACAGCAGCAGCAGCAGCAACAACAACAACAACAACAGGTTGAACTTTTACAACGTGAACAACGCAAACAGTTAGTGAGAGCCCAACAACAGCAACAAGAATATTTACAAATGCAGTTTAAACAGCAACAACAACTAGCACAACAGCAATCTTACTCAGCTGGTCAACAACCACGCCAAGCAAACCAATTCACAGCAACGACGAAAGAAATGCCTGAGATTGAAAGCGAGGAAGAACATCAAGAACGCTTGAAATATTTGTACAGACAACGTCAAATGCAAAAACAACTTCAAGCTCAACAGTATATAATGCAACAACAAACACCGTCCAGTTTATGGGTGAACAATCCACAAATGCTGCAAGGCTTGACTCAAAGAGTTGCACCAGATACAGTTCAACAGCAAATTGTCCTTGAGCATGAACGTACATCTCAACGTCACGATGTACGTGTAAACTTTGACAAAGCATCTCATGATCATCAACTAGGAGTTACAACTCTTTTCAATCAACCAGGAGTTAATGGGCCGCCTGTAGATCCGTCGTCCAGATTCAATTTGCGCCCTCCAATTCCAAATAATGATCTAGCAATGCATGAAAACAACCATGGATTTTTAGCTACTACTCAAATTACCCAGTCGTCTGTCACTATTTCTCTGGCATCAACATTTGCAACTCCCGCTGGAACAGTTAGTGTGACTAACTCGTCGAACAATAGCACTTTCTCTGAAACTGGTGGTCGCAAGAAAGATGGCAGAGCGACAAGTAAGAAGAAAGAGCGGAGAAGTTCTTCGGTGGAGAATCCAGTGCGCATGTCTCATCCAAAGAATACAGATTTAACGAACAATCGTGGTCTGTTGCCTCTGGGCGGTGAAATGTTGCAGGCATCACAAACTGGTGGTTTAAATCATGGCAGAACCAATGAACACGAGAACTTGGCGGCTGACGATACAAGTTGTGTTTCAGTGGAAGAAGGCAATGCTAGACGGACTCCAGGACACGCAGTTGAACCAATTATTGGAGGGAACGAGAAAAGACGAGAGCATGAGAATCCAGGAGCTGGTGACGAGTTAAAACCGAAATCTCAAGCGTTAATTCATCAATACGGAAGAGTTAGCCCTACTTTACAAGCCAGTCAAACGAACCAATTAGTCTTGCCTTCGCCTCAGGTTGCTCTACCTCCACAGCAACAACACCTGATAGTGCAAGCTCAACAACAACAGTTACTATGGCAACAAGCACATGCCCAACTTCAACATCAGTATCAGATATTGTACCAACAACTACAACAGTTGCAAATACAATTACAACAAACTCAAGATCGTGCTTTACATCAACGAGTTCTTCGTCAGCAACAGCAACTTCAGTTTTTACAAACACAGATTCTCCAACATTGGCAACAAGGTCAGATTGTTGTACAGCAAATTCATTTACAAGCATTTGGATTGAACGCCATGTACAACCAGATGGATCCTACCCAACAAAAACAAATTCAGTTGTATCAACAAGAACTTATACGACAACAACAACAATGGGCGCAGCAGTTTGGTGGTACAGTTCCATCTGGGCCTACTGACGCTTTGGGATTGCCACGTGTTTCTGGCCCCTATCCCGGCATGCCTCAGGAGGGTCGACCACAAGCTACTGAAGTAAGTATTATTTTTTAGTATTTGAATGAAATTTAAAATCTAAGAGGTGACTTCTCTGAAGATTACAGTCGTACAGGTTGCCAAAACGTTCGAGAATCATCTTTTTATGAATTTTAACTCTACAGAGGAACATGTAAACACCATGGACATACTAATTTTACATTAACGTGAGAAGATTAACATAACTAAGTATCACTTAACGTAACTTTATGTATCTTACCATAACGTAATTTAATTTAACATAACCCGAACTTTTGCGGCAATATTTTCGTTTTTACTTCTAGGAGAAACCGAAGCGAAATCGGCGAACTCGAGCCAAAGCGAAGAATCCAAAACATCCAGTCTCTAGTTCAGACGCTGTTTCAAATGTGACTTCACCTGTCGGTAACCATTCCCTAATTGCTCCTGACCCAAATACCGTGACTAGCAATCCATCATCTGTAACCGCTTCAACTAAACCACGAAACGTACGACCCAAGGAAAAAAATGCGAACCCCGAAAACCTACAAATGAAACACCAAGAGAAGGAGATGCAGAATCATTTATATCACGAGTTGGAACAACGACACAAACAACAGCTACAACAACAACAACAACAACTACAACAACAACACCAGCAACAACAAGAACAACAGCAGCAGCAACAACAACTACAGCAACAACAACAACAACAACAACAACAACAACAACAACAACAACAACAACAACAACAACAACAACAACAACAACAACAACAACAACAACAACAACAACAACAGCAATTACAACAACAGCAACAAGAACAATTACAACACCAACAACAACTACAGCAACAACAACAACAACAACAACAACAACAACAACAACAACAGCAACAACAACAACAGCAACAACAACAACAACAACAGCAACAACAACAACAGCACCACCACCACCAACATCTACAGCAGCAGCAACAACAGCAACAACAACAACAACAACAACAACAGCAGCAACAACAACAACAACAACAACTGCAGCAGCAATTACAATTACAACAGCAACGTCAGCATCAAGTGCAACAACAACAGTTACAACAACAGCAACAGCAGCGACAACAGCAGCAGCAACTACAACAGAATCAACAACAAAAACAGCAACGACAACAATATCGAAACCAAACTCGTACCATATCTCCTATGGATTCCAGCAAAGTTTTGAATGACCATGCACAGATCGTTTCACAGATCGTTTACAGAAAAGGTAATTCACCAACTTCTCTCAGACTTTGATTGGTCATTGTTCCATCTTGCCCTAGAATAATGGCTGGGTATTGCTTCATAGGAAAATGGCACAATGACCAGTCCAAGCCTGACTTCTCAGCTAGATGTAGTTTAAGAAAACAAGCGTTCTTTTGCTTGTGCGACAAGCGAAACGACGTCTGTTCTTTCTTCAGGCTAAATGAAGTGCTAGTATAATTAATTAGGGACCGGACATTATTTATAGCCAGGGTGGGGGCAGAAGAGAAAATTCCTTGGATCACAAAAGTGTTTTAACCCCACCATTTTTAAAGAAAAATGTTTTAAACCTCACGACTGTAAAACAGAAAATTTTTTTTACCTCACTCAAACACCTATTTTGTTACACAAGATCCCTTTTTTACAAGATGCCAAGTGAACTCTTTTAATGCCAAAAGTAGAGGATGTCCTAAATTGCCAAAGAGCGTAGCACGCATTAATGCCTCCATTAAAGAAATGAAGAAAGTCCATGAAAAGCTTCTCAACAGAAAAATGGAATTATACGACTTGAATTGAAACCAAGACCAGCGAGATCTTATTTATAGAAAACTTTTTCCAAAGCTGGAAGATATAATCAAAGAAACTGAATCAATAGCGTATTTTTTTACCCCACCCTTTGCTCTATTAAATTTTCTTTTCCCCCACCATTCTCTCTTTGGCGCCCGCCCCCCGGCCATAAATAATGACCGGTCCCTTAGCTAAGTGCAATGCGAAATCTTATTTTATGTTCATAATTTAACAGATGATGATAACCATGTGGACATGGGATATGATAAAATGGTTACCAGTGGCAGTTCATACAACAGACATAAAGAAACACCCGACTTCGCCCAGAAACCTTCACCCGTGCTGTCCCCTGTTGCTCATCAAGTTCCCTCTACACAATCTAGCCACGCTTCTCATAGAAACGAGATCAGTTTGGAAATACATCGGAGTTTTCTTGGCAGTCCTGTCACGAGTGAAGCAGAAAATGCTGTACCAGCACCAAGAATTGTCACGAGGATTGCGTCACCTAACAACAGTACTTCAAAATCCGCTGATCATGGTATCAAGGGCACTGTCGTGAAGAGTGAAGCGCCAAAAGCACTTGAAAAACTTGAAATGATGGTCGCCGATATGGAGGACCAAGCGAAGAAAACTGAAGAAGAAGTTGCTCGGAAGTTTGAAGAACTACAAGCTGAAGAATCGTTATTGGAAACATTTGCGGTTTGTAGTGTGAAGGAAGGCACAAACGAAGTTTTGTTTCAACAACCAAATGGTCGAAATGATGAAGATAATCAAGGTGTAGTAACTGGCAATAACAACGACACAAACAAAGAAAACCCAAACAGCAGCCACGGTTTACTATCGCACTTAAGACACCCAGAACCAATGAAACATCAGCTTTCTCCGGCCGTTCATCGTCAACAAATTGCTGAAGAAAGAAAAGTTCTTTCGGAAAATCTTACAACAGAAAATCTCGCTGAAGTTGGTAACGTTAATCAAGAATCCAATACATCCCAAACATCAAGGGTTGGTCATGAATTTGTTCCGGATTCGAATAACGATGATCATCCAAGTTTTTCCGTGGAAAGACAAGTTGATTTTCCTCCAGTTCAACAACAAGAACAGGGACAAGAAGAAGAGCAGCAGCATAGAAAACAGCAGTTGTTAGAAATTCCAAACCTTCAATACGAACTGAAGAAAAAGGAATACGAGGAGCAACAAAAGATCAAACGACAACAACAAATTGAGCAACGTGAAAAAAAGTTATCTGAAAAGAAACGTGTGAAAACTACTGGAATTATTTCCGATGAGAAACACATCAAGAAGGATTCGTCGCGGGTTAAATCCACGAAAAATAAAAAGGTTAAACTAACTGATGAAGCAATTGTACAGTCTTTGAAAGAACTTCCTCCTCTTCAATTGTGTGAACCGGAATTCTTGATGTCTAGTTTAATCATACAGCCATCAATAAATGGTTTATCCAATGGGCAAACCATGTTTAGAGGTTCTTTTGGTCGATCCTATATTATTGGCGTAGATGATTATTATGCTAGTAAAGTTTTTCCCGATATCAAAGTCTGTCTGGATAATCCTCCTACTCCACCGACATCTTTACCACCTTCACCTCCGATGCCAGCAGTGAATCCACTTGGTGGTCATTTGAATGGGCAAGGAATAAAAGATCAACGTGTGTATGACATGTTATCGGATCCTATCCAAGACACAGTGTCTTCATTGTTTCCTACCCCACCTCATGGTGCTGACTCGATGATCAACATGGATATGAAAAGAGCTCTGCTTAAGGAAAGAATTATATCGAACAAGCTTTTAACTGTTGACAAGTTAGGTCCATCGTCGTCGAGCAAGTTAGACGGCCATTTTGATCGCTCAGCAGTGAATCCTATGTTAACTGATAGCGGTTTAAGATCTGATAATTCCTCGCAAGAATATCCTCCGTTTGTCATCGATAAGGGATTGACTGTGCGCAGTAGAACTGACAGTATGTCAAATGTCAACAACAATGATGTGAACAGAATTTATAGTGATGTCAATGTAACGTTAACAATTTCTGCAATTTCTGACAAGACTGTTCATGAAACTGTGAACGCTATTAGCAAGTTAATTCATGCTGATGCACCACCCAAGCTGACTATTCAACCTTCAATTCAAGGTGTTTCTACAATTCTTTCAGACACGGACGAACGTGGTGCTAATACTCTAAGTAAACGATTTTCTCCGGGAAGTAATCTGGAGGAAAAACTAGTCACCACCCCCGGTCCACCTGACAGTACTGATGCGATGAAAGATAAGCTGTGTAAAGAGCCTGATGGCCCATACTGTCGTCATTGTGATGTGTTGATTTTAGGAATTGGTGTCGTTAGAAAAGATTCTTCTGATAACAACAAAGATGTAAAATGTTCGTCTGCCAATGAAACCTGTGACTTGGATTACAGTAATGTAAATGTAGAAGATGGCAATAGTGGTTATGGCAACATATTTTGTTCTAGTGCTTGTCTTAAGCAGTTCCACTCTTTAGACTCTTCACAAACACCGTCTTCAACTGAAAACACAGTGATGGCTAGCGAACCAGCTAATGTTGAAGTAGAACTAAGAACTAAAGGTTTAACTACATCAAATGAATTGGTTAGTGAAGGTGCTAGCGAAGATGTTAGAGGAGATGAAGTTGCTCAAGGGTTACCTCTTCTTAAACAACAACAACAACAACAACAGGTTACTTGTGATGAAGATGATCAGGTCAGTTGCATTCAATGTTGTTCATGCTTATTGCTTTGTTGATTGTTTTTTATTTGTCAGTAACAGTTTGATAATCTTGTTGCCACTGTAGTTAAAATATTAGCGTGTGTGCGTGATCATCAATATGACTTTCGGACCTTAGATGTTGTTTGCTTACAGCCAATACGTACTAACATGTCACTACAAGGGCTAGAAATAAACAATATGAACTAACAAAAGTCACGAAGTAAATATTGATCACAAGCTTTAAATTTCTGCTATGAATTGCACGATACTTCAGACACAGTAATAGAGGGGTGGTGCCCTTTTGGGAGTCGAAAGCGTCGCTTGTAATAGACCTTTCCGCATGAAGTGAATTGGCCACGTGATCTTTCTTTTTGACAAATCTGATTGGCTAATGTCCAAAGTTGTCCCAAGTTTGGGATGTCTGAAATTTTCGAGAGCCAGTCAAATTTCTCAACGCATTATCCACGCACTTCATGCGGAAAGCTCTATTGATTACGAACGAACGAACGAACGAACGAACGAACGAACGAACGAACGAACGAACGAACGAACGAACGAACGAACGAACGAACGAACGAACGAACGAACGAACGAACGAACGAACGAACGAACGAACGAACGAACGAACGAACGAACGAACGAACGAACGAACGAACGAACGAACGAACGAACGAACGAACGAGCGAGCGAACGAACGAACGAACGAACGAACGAACAGATGGAATATAAAGCTGCCTTAGACGTCGGGGTACCGCAATTGTCGACCATACAATGATGAAGTGGGCAGCAAAATATATTTGTAGTTCTCTTAGTTCGTCATCAAACTACAACTGGCGAGTGCTTTTGAGAGACATTTTGACGCGCATATTGATATGAGTATTGGTATAGGGCGTTTCACCGCCCACCAGTCATGTTCTGCTCTTGGTATCTCTCCTTGTACTTTTTTACTGTTATTTTGCTCTGTTGTGTAATTGCGCTTTAAAATAATTTCTTGAATTATGTAGGTTAAAACGAAACGTACCAAGAGATCTCAATGGCGGAGGTGGAAGGAAACGTGTGTTCCGTCAAATAAAACTAATGATCTGAGCGAGGAAGAAATTTTTGAGGTATTTTGTGGAGGGTTTTTTCCTTAATTGGTGTGAATGTGACAATGAAACGTAATATTGTTGCTCGCTTACTGTTCTGAAATTATTCAATGGTAAAACAGTCAATTCCGAAATGGTAATGCCTGTCCAATCATTCGGGACCCATGTATTCCAGAAAGTTTTGCCAGGGAACCGTTGATTGCATTCGATGAAGAACAACGCGGCTTGAGAAAAAACCCAACAAAACCTGTAAAGCGACCAACTTCGTTATGATATATTCACGTAAAATAATTTTAAGGTATAGTTGATTAATTGTAATTCAAAACTGACAAGTTAGTTGTATTTCAGCTGCTGGTGAAACATGGAATGGCAACTGAGGCAAAGAATTCTGAAGAAGATAAAAGACGTTGTGTGTTGTGTTCTCAATCTGGTGATGGCGAAACTGATGGTGCTGCCAGGTTAGTTGATTTGATCAGAGGTATCTATAGAGTTTAATGTTTTATCACGTTATAGGATAAATAGAATTAGCCGAACAGGCTACAGCTCAATCGACTGGGGATCCAAGCCAACTATTCGTAGCAAAAGCATTCGACAATTTTTCTTTCAATCCATAAGGCTGTTATGTATTGAAATCAGTTTTATCCTGATGCAGGTCCTGCCGTCGACATTACCAACTGGCATATTCGGCGGAGCTACTCTCTTGAAAGAGCGCTCCAGTCAGGGAAATATGGTAATAACATTGCGTTATTTTTCAGGTTATTAAATGTTGACTTGGATACTTGGGTTCACCTGAACTGTGCATTGTGGTCTCATGAAGTTTACGAAACTCAGAATGGAGCTTTAATGAATGTTGAAGATGCCATAAAGAGAGGAGAGAAAACGGTAATGACCTAATGCTAATATGTCGGTAGTCTGGTACTTTGGCCTAATTATTTAGTAGAGGACCAGTTAGGACCCGTTTACACGTGTGATTTTTGATGCGATAAATATCGCCAACTTCTGATTTATGTTCATGGTAATCAATTACGAACGAGCAGAGAAGTGAGGAAGATGAAACCACGGCACTCCGCTGACTGTCTTTTCTACTTAACATGCGTCTAAATCAGAAATTGGCGATATTTATCGCAAATTTAAATTAACTATTGACTTGTATTCCTAAATTCCACTTAGACGCCCACGTATGAAAAAAACCCGCGAATATTTTAGCCAATAGAAAAACAGAAGTCTTTAGTTATTACTTAGCCTTTATCACTTTGTGATTGGACCAGACTTTGTGATTGGACCAGACTTTGTGATTGACGTTTCTCTCTGATTGACGTTTCTCTCTGACGAAGGACCTTAGCTCGAAATTAAACGTTAGAAATCTTCGTTCAATATTTTCGGCAGTACTCAAACTTTACTATATTTCGATTTTGTATTTCAACACTCGCAGCACACTACTTTGAATTCACTATTGCTGTTAGGATCGACATGCGCCGTAGGAATTAGACAAACAACAATATACAAGAACTTAGGTAAATAATTTGCGGAAACTACGTATTTTAAGGATTTATTGTAGCTGAGTTTCCGTCCTTTCTTGTTTTTTACTCAGTCAGGACGTCTTCAGACATCAGAGCTGAATGAAGTTCTCAAGATATCGTCATTAGGCTCTGAAGATGTCCTGAGTTACGAGGGGGATAACCCAGTAGGGTGAGGCGGTTCAGGGTAAAAACCGAAAACCGAAAACCGCCTGGAAAAAACCGAAAAAACCGAAAAAATCGATATTTATATCTGTAGATTTACTTGATTAAACTTCACGCTACACGTTCAAGACTTTAGTTTTTAAAACAGTTAGTACAATGTATCGTAATATTTACAAGAATTAAATTTTCAAACATTGTAGCTATATACGTTCTACACACAAGGAAATGACTAAGTAACAGTAAAACTGGCTTTCTTTCTATCTATATACAAGCGAATGCGATAGTCTATCCTTACAAATTCTCCGCTAGGAAGACAAGTTTGTCAACTTTCTCGGGCTTTAGTTGCGCTCGCGCTGGTGTAGCAACTTGCCCCGCTTTGCTAAAAAGCCTCTCTGATGGCGAACTGGTGGCTTGAATGGCGAGGTATATTCTTGCCAATTGTGACAGTAACGGAAGTTCTTTTGCGTTAACCTTCCACCATTCTAAAGGTTCGTCGTCTCCGTCAATGACTGGATAACTGAGGTAAGTGTCAATCTCCTTGGAGAGACGGCTATGTGGAGAGGCTGCTGGTGACGCCGTTTCTTTCTTTTTCAGGCTGGTCAATGCCCCAAGGCTGAGTTTTGCCTTCTTTGCAGCGGGCGATGGCAAGACATCTTCTTCTTCTTCTTCAATGCTGCACTCTAGAAGAACAACATTCTTCAAGAGCTCCTCTTTGACATTGTTCAATTCTTCGCTTTCTGTTTCTAAAAAATCAGTCTTGTATCTAGCATCCAAGAATGATGCGACATTCATCAAACCTTTCAATCGATCGGCAACATAACGCGCTTGTAGTCGCGTCATGACCTCCTCCTTGATTTCGGCGGCCAATGGCAAATCGTCATCTTGAGGGGCCAATTCAGTTGTTGACAGGCGATGGAGAATTGGCTTTAACGCACTTATTGTCACATAGTTGCTCGCAGACATAATATCTGTGAACGCCTTCAGCGGACCAAGTGCTTTATCCACACACTCCAAGACTTCCAAATCTTGCCACTTCGGGACCAAATGGGAAGTATCCTTGTCGTTGCCAAGAACTCGTCGAATGGCCTTCTTATTGCGCAGCACCCTGCTGATCATGTGTTGTGTGGAACCCCAACGTGTTGGGCACATCTAAAATCATTGTTCATGCGACACAACAAAAATTGTTTAGTAAAAAACAGTAACTAAGTTTTGAAACTTTTGATTGACTTAAGTTTATATAGTCTCAATAATACATAACACATTGCTCACGAACCTATTAATATAATGATATTAAAAATACTCAATTACTCAATACCCACCGATGACAAATTCTTGAACTTTTGTCCAGGTTCCTCTTGAACTTGAGCTGCGGCAAGATCTCTCCGTCTCTTCCAGCTTGTGCCAAAAGCTGCCACGATTTTCTTGGATACACCCAATGCACGCTGTACTCTTGGGTTGTTCTTCATGGTATTGGTGATTGCGAGGTGGAGATTGTGTCCAAAACATGGCAAGTTTGTCCATTTGTTGTCTTTGCAGGCTTTCTTTATGTTTGAACCATTGTCTGTGGTTATGGCAATTTGCTTCGAAGCGCTCAGTTTCCAATGCCCAAGCATGTCGTTCATCGTCTCGGTCAACTGTTCGGCAGTGTGGTCATCAGGAACAAACTTTGTCCCAAGGTTTCGGCTTTGTAACTTCCACTCAGCGTCTACCCAATGCAACGTGAATCCCATGTACGGTGTCAAGCCGTGAGAAGACCACATGTCAGTTGTAGATGCGAAGTAGTTTATGCTGTTTAAGTCTAGCATAACTGCTTCTCTGGTGACATCATACAGCTTTGCAAGTTTGTTTTTCGAAAACGTTGTCTTGTTTGGAATCTTGTAGCGTGGCTCTAATACGTTCAATAGTTTTTGAAATCCTGGTCGACTCACTGCGTTAAACGGGACGTTGTCTTTACAGAGAAAGTATGTGATGGCATCTGTTATACTTTCGTGGCGCTTGTTACCAGGTGTTAATGGCGTGCTGCTGGCAAAGAGGCTCTTTACTGTAGGTTGGGTAACTTGCGTATCTGATGAAACTGGGCTGCTATGAGTGCTATCGCTTGTCGCTCGACTCGGTGCTGACTTTCGTCCTGATGGAGTCATCGTCGCATATTGGGAAGGATGGGTTCTTCGAAGATGTTGCAGCAAATTGGTTGTGTTTCCTTTCTTGTTTTTAACGGACTGCGTACAGATTTTGCACACGGCAAAATCCTCTCCTCTTTCTGGCTTCTTAAAGAAATTCCAAACTGCACTCTTACTCATTTTAACAAAAACAGAAAGACTTCGGGATAGTGTAAGCAAACGACCAACTGAAGTTTAATGTTTGAATGCTATTGCACGTGTTTATATGTTAATTTGTTAACTCTGAATATTTTTGCGATGAGTCATACGCTACCTGTCTTCGCAGAGGTCCGCTTTCTGTTGAACCAATCAGGGCGCTGATTTGCTGAACCAATCAAGCGTGTGATCCGGCTTAGCTTTGATGCTTCGCTTCCCTGTAATTATTACTGCCATTTTGTTTCAATGTTACTGAGATTCAAACGGGGTTTTTCGGTTTTTTCGGTTTTTCGGTTTTTCGGTTTTTTGCCTGGAGCAACATCGGTCGAATCGGTTTTCGAAAAACATCGGTTTTTTCCGGTTTATCGATTAACCGCCTCACCCTATAACCCAGCTACAGTTGAACCCCCCTATTAACGAGTGCTGTATTGCTTTATAGAGTTATAGAAGTAGAAATAGATATAGTTTATCATTTGAGGACCTTACTAATATCTTGCTTTTTCTTTTTAACATTTTAGGAGTGTGTTGTTTGCTGTGGAACAGGAGCTACTATTCTTTGCAGTAAACTTCTTGGACCATCTCTTGTTACTTGTACTAATAGTTATCACTTCCAATGCGCACGAGACAATGGCTGCATGTTCTTCAATGACAAGGTGAGGAGATTGTTGCCAAAATATTTAAGGAAAAACTGACAGTAATTGACCGTACCGAAAAAGATGGCGACTTGTATATTTAACCACAATCCTTTGAGTGCAGTAAATATTGTTTTCTGCAGAATTACTGGAAGATATGGTTTTACGAGCAACTTTGGTGGGAATGACGTCCTTGCTTACTTAATCCATCTTAGCATGATAAACAATGTTTAGTTGTTATTTGAGCTCATTTGAGGTCACAAAGCATTGTGGTTAAATGTACTGCCGCCATCTTTTTCGGTACCGTCAGTTGCCCAATGGTTATAATAACTATTTCTCGTGAATAATTCTTATTACGGTGCGTAATTTGCGATCATTCCGGAATAGGAATAATTAGAATAACGCATGCGAGAGTTTTATTTCAAAACTGGAATACTATCATTTTGTTAAACTTTCCAGATTACCAGGAATAACCGCTTGTTTGGAAAACGAGCGAACGCATCTTTAATGTTGCTTGTATTTAGGTTTCTACCTTAATTGATATATTGATACCATACGGTACCTTGGTTGCAGACGGTTTTTTAGGAACGAGCAAGCGCTGAGGCGAAAGTTGAGGCGCGCACAAGAAAGAAGCAGCGTCTGGTATCTGGTGTACTAAGGGCCTATACATATGAGCCCTATTAGCTGAGCTACAACAACAGTATAGTCAGGTTACTCACCTTAATGGGATGAGTTATTTCTTTATCAGTCATATGGTTGTTTTTACTCCACCTCACCAACGCGAAATTAGCACTATAAACAAACATGACGCCCCCCGATACTTTTGCTCGTCGTATTTGCTGTGACTATATGTCGTATTAAGACTTTTAGTATCCATCAGAGTAGCCATGCAGGCTCCTATGAACAGGTTACATCCATGTTAAGACATTAAGTCTGCTTTGCATTTGGTCGATACGGTGTTTTTTAACGGTTCCACGACCATTAAGATAGTGTCACGACCATGTAGTGGTATTCTCCAGGTATTTGCTTTTATTGTTGAAATATAAAAAACGTTTTGAGCAAAGCTCGGGAGACAGGGTCTTTAAGACATGTTTCAATATCGTACTTCTGCTGTGTCGAATTCAATTCAAATGCATGCAAATGTGTCCGCTATTTCAAACGTCGAATGTAATCTGTTACATCTAAACGAAAACGAACTAACGCTAAACGATTTTCTTTATTTTTGAGTCTGGAGTTAGTCAGAATAAAATAATAAAAACCTGGGTTGGACAGGAAAGAGTTAATTAATGTCGGTTTCATCCAATGTCTCTGCAATAAGTAATACTGTTTTCAGTAGATTTAGTTGTGTTTGTTCTGTCAGCTCTAATCTTATCACGTTGATTTAATTTTAATCCAGACAATCTTGTGTCCAGAACATCAAAAGGACTACTCAAAGGAAAGTTTATTGCCTTCTCATGCTGTGTTCAGAAAAGTATTTGTTAATCGTCAGGAGATCGAACAAATTGCAAAGTAAGCATATTATTCAGCTATTGTTGATTATAACTTTTGTTCATTATAATTTACAAGATTGTTTATTTTTCGAGATTATTCTGGGGGTAATTACTATATATTGTTGCCGTAACACTTTACTGTCCATCATCCAATCCTCGGCGCTTCTATGTTTTGTTGCATGACCGCGCGAATCCTGGTACTTAATTATAATTTATATTAGTGAAATAGCCAATCAGATCGCAGCATTTGTAACAGTCTACCAGTAAGTTTTTACTAAAAGGAATATTAAAATGGTACACAGTTATGAATAGGATTGTATAGTTTTTGTGTCGACTGACTAAAGTCAGACCATATCAGTCGGCATTTTGCAGTCGAAAAATATGTGGGGTTGTTTGGCGACACGTGATCACGTATTTGAGACTGGTAGCGAGAAAGGGTACTAGGGAAAGTACCAATATTTCTCCGAAGGCTTCCAATTTTGTCGCGCGATTTGGAGCGCGATTTGGAGCACGCTTCACGAGTTTTGTATTTATATTGAACGAAGTCATTGTATTGTAGTTTCAATTATATTCGACACCGACTTGCTTTTGTTAATCTTTCCTTAACAACTTTTTGCTCACCCACTTGTCAGTCGACACATGTACGCATTGTGTACCTATTTTATATATATTGCATAATTTAATTGTTCGCTCAATTAAAATGTTCAAGTTTGTAAATTGTAGCAAGGGTTCAATAATAATTCACCAGTTTATAAGTGTTGACAGAATTTCTTTGGCATCATTTTAGGATGTTGAATTGCAACCAGACGAGGGAAAAACCGTACACATTCAGGATTGGTAGTTTGATATTGAATTCTATTGGTCAACTTTTACCTCATCAAGTTCAAGCATTTCACACTCGTGACGCTGTATATCCGGTAACTAGGATACTATTTAATTACATTTTCCCGCGCGTGTGTACTATAATGGATCACAGATGATGTCACAGCGTGTAAAGAACAAAAAAGTACGACACCATATGAAGTCATGTGTTGTGACTGTTGTTCTTCACGCGCTATGGTGACATCTTCTGTGATCTATGATAGCGCACACACAGAGAAAATTGTAATCTATTTGTTTTATACAATAAAAGTTTATTGGTTTATTGAAGAATTTTGGGCATGAAGAAAGAAAAACAAGTTTGTTGTCGTGATCTGACGTGGATTTGACGCCATCTGTGTGTGTGTGTCCTTCGTTAGATCACGGTCAACAACTTATAAAAATGCATACAAACATGTTATTGTATAACTAATGCATACTATGATATTATATTGACGTGGCAATTAACAATATTTCAGTAGTAGATTTTATTTTTACTACTCATACACGGAATCTATATCTTTTCGCCAACGTTGCGGACATGTATATTGCTCATATTTGATTCAAACTACTGTTCAAACATTGGAAAACAAAAAAATTGTCATTGGCAAAGTATGAACATTAAAATGCAAAGTGTTTACGTACAACAAATAACAACGATGTTCCATTTGACTTCTTGCTTCTAAATATTTATTATTGAATGTGTGTTTTATTTAAGGTTGGGTTTTCTACCACTCGTATATATTGGAGCATGCGTGTCATTGGTCAGCGGTGTCGATATCAGTGTATTGTCAAGGATGATGAAGGAGGTCCTCACTTTGTTGTCAAAGTTGAAGAGAAAGGTTTTGATGATGTTTCATTTGAAGCTCGCACACCAAGAGGTAAGTTCATTATTGATTGGCACTGTTATAGTCCAGCCATTACGAATCTCGCTGACCAGGCCGCCGAGAGCTAGGATGGGCCCCGGGTTAGAATTTTAGTACGAGAATGAAATTTTCAGATTTTTGAAAGAGGACGTACTTAAAGATTTAGAAACTGTCAGTGATCTGGAGTCTCATGACTTAGCTAATTGATAGTCCAGAAATCACTAAGACACGTATGTTTAAGGATATTTAATAATGAATCATAATTTATGAATTTAATTTGATGAACGAAACTCTTTCGGATCTCTTTTGGACCCTGTCTCATTTTGGACCCGAACCTTTCTGGGTTGGGATATATTCCGGAACTGGATCCTTCTGAATCGGGACCTCTCCTGGATTGGGACCTCTCCTGGATTGGGACCTCTTCTGGATCCTCTTCTGGATCTGGACCCATTTCTGGATCTGGACTTCTTCTGGATCTGAGTCTGGACCCCGTTTGAACTTTGACCCTTTCTGGACCTTGACCCCTAACCAACAAATTTATAAAATTGTTTATTTGAATTTAAATTTAATTAGTTTTCGTATACAATAAATTGATATATGGAATTAAGCAACGGAGCAAGCTCCATCGAGGCCCAACTCCAAAACTAAAAATTAATAAGTACAAAAACTTACGTACAATTATATATATTATAATAAAACAAGGTATTGACATTATAACGTAATAGTAATATTAACAACAT
Organism: Corallium rubrum; assembly: GCA_964035015.1. NCBI lineage: Eukaryota > Metazoa > Cnidaria > Anthozoa > Scleralcyonacea > Coralliidae > Corallium > Corallium rubrum. The sequence continues at coordinate 52,681,144 of OZ035998.1, read as the reverse complement.
AATCATATTTTTGAAATATTTGACATAATGTCAATTAAAACACTCTATTTATGCTCTTCTGAAGATTATTAGGGCCATTTAAACGGGAGAATATAGTCGCGACTTAATTAAAACGCCTCCTATTTAAGTCATGCAGGAACACACTCGTATAGGTCCGTATAATTGTCAATTTGTTCGGGACCAAAGTAAGTCGTGACTAAAATAAGAACAGGGTTGAAAGCTAGTCCAAAGTAAGTCGCGACTAAAATAAGAACAGGGTTGAACACTAGTCCAAAATAAGTCGCGACTTATCAGAAATTGACCGTTTATACGAGTGTTTTCTCGACTTAAATAGGACGCATCTTAATTAAGTCATGACTAAAATAAGAACAAGGTTGAAAGCTAGTCCAAAGTAAGTCGCGACTAAAATAAGAACAAGGTTGAAAGCTAGACCAAAATAAGTCGCGACTAAAATAAGAACAGGGTTGAAAGCTAGACCAAAATAAGTCGCGACTAAAATAAGAACAAGGTTGAAAGCTAGTCCAAAGTAAGTCGTGACTAAAATAAGAACAGGGTTGAAAGGTAGTTCAAAGTAAGTCGCGACTAAAATAAGAACAGGGTTGAAAGCTAGACCAAAATAAGTCGCGACTAAAATAAGAACAGGGTTGAAAGCTAGTTCAAAGTAAGTCGTGACTAAAATAAGAACAGGGTTGAAAGCTAGTCCAAAATAAGTACGAGTGTGTTCGCGACTTAAATAGGACGTGTCTTAATAATGAAGTTGCGACTTATTTTCTCCCGTTTAAAATGGCTCTAATGCCAAGTACTTTTTTTTTCATGTTTCTGTCTGTGCGTTTCATACAAGGAGGGGGAAAAAATGTTCTCGTCAGGATACCTGGAATGTTAGCCTCCAAATTAGCTTACCATTAAACCAAACCAAACCAAACCAAACCAAACCAAACCAAACCAAACCAAACCAAACCAAACCAAACCAAACCAAACCAAAAAATGACTATAAACAAATGTTTGCGTATTAACTGTTTAGCAATAATTATTCTTAGTAACTTATTAACCGTGTTGTTCTTATCTAACTAGACGCTTGGTTAAGAATTCTTGAACCTGTTCAAAACCAACGCAAAGACTCGAATCGCGTGAATTTATTTCCAAATTATATTACTGGTGAGGTAAGAAACGATAGAATTAGATCAGTTCTCATAAAATTAGATCATACACATGGGATACAAACTGGATCATTCATTAATTTTCTTTTAAATCTCTTAAACTTTCTGGGTTGTTTTTTTTATTTTAAGGATTTGTTTGGATTGTCGGAACCACTAATTGTTCGTATAGTGGAATCAGTAAGTACTAAATATGAAGTTGTTTTGAGTTAAATTATTGTTTAACTACTTATTCTATGAGTGAGTTGACGGACCTACAGTTTACACGACATATTTCTACACTGCAGATTTAACAGCTGTGTAATTCATTTTGCTATAATTTACTTAGATGCCTGGCGTTGATCAAATGCAAGGTTACAACATGAGGTATGGTCGATCACCAATCATGGAATTACCGCTGGCCATTAATCCAACGGGATGTGCCCGGTCTGAGCCATTGCTAAGAACGCATTTTAAAAGGTAACGTAATTAATGTAAAGCAAATATATGAAATAGAAATTTATTTATTTAGAATGACATTCAGGGAAAACAATGCAATCTCAATACAGTTTTTGTCACAGAATTGAATGCGAGACCAATGTTTGTCAATTATATTCTTTCTTATTAAGTTTCTGATTAAATTGTGAAAATTCCCATTAATAATATCTTTAACTTTAAAATTGAAAGAATGAAATGTTAAGACGAGAGGAATTTTGTTCCTCGAAACTTGTTCCAAAGGTGGTTCAAGAGTTTCTAAACGGAGAAGGACACCTGGGGCCTGGGGAACAACTGTTTTTCATCATACTTCAATGGGTGTCTCTTTTAGCAGTTTATCTTTACAATAAAAACATTCGCTTCTGAACAACTATTTTGAACTGTATCACCTCAGTCCAGAGCCTCTTGTAACATCACTGAATTTAGAGTCTTTCTTCTGTTAGCCGACCCTGTTTACATGGAGGTAGGGTGACCCTTCTAGAAGGTAAACCCTAGTTTATTGTCTTTCCGCATTTCGTTTACACGACCATGGGGGGAGGGTTACCCTATTATCTTGCTATAGGCAAACCTTCTGGCATGGCTATCTTTTTGTTTACATAAGCCATGTAAACGTGTGATAAGGTTACCATGGCAATCGGGTTATATTTCATTGAGAAAAGAACATGTACCAGACAAAATGTTTAAATTATATTGTCAACGTGGCTTTCTGTTCTTATACACCTTGTGAAGTATTTTAAAGATATCAAGCAAATTACGCCAACAATGGCCTGTAAATCGAAAATATAGCTAAATGGCCCCACAGAGGGAAGGTGACCCTACTAAAAGAGTTAGCCCTGCTACAAGGGTCACCCCACATCATGTAAACAAAGGCTATGTTTTGGCCTTCCTACTTCTTGACCATCCTAGGCGTTTCTTTCTCTCAAGTCCACGCAGAAAGGTGTGGAAATAGATAACCCCTGGGGTTCTTTAATAGAGCTTTTACCATATAGATTATATAAATACTAGAGGGGGCATCCTATCTTAATTTCAGTCAACCGCGGGTGACCAATTGAACGCCGCCGTCATCTTGGATTTTTCTGGAGGCAAACAGTAGGCGCGTTGGTTGGCAAAAGACTGGATCAAGTACATTTGCCAACCAATTGACTGAAATATCATATAAGTAACGGCGGCTGCCATGTGGTTACCAAATTTTCCTGCCAATGCCCCTCTAGTATTTATATGATCTCTATGGCTTTTACACTTTACTGAATCATGTTATTTGGTTTTGTCCAGACCTTGTCGGGCACGTCGTTCTACGAAGAATGCGTCGTCAGTGAGTACAGCGGTTGTTCCTCAAGAGGAAGTCAACAGCAGTGTGTATACTAAACAATTTGCGCACTCCAAGACACAACAATATCGTAAACTGAAATCTGAATGGAGATCAAATGTTCTTCTTGGAAGATCACGTATCCAGGTACGTTTATCAATAGGCGAGTTTCAGGGTGTTGCGCGCGCATCATTTTTCAAAAAAAAACTGACAAGCTCCACTCAAAGTAAACATACTTTTTAAAATAAACAAAGTATAGGTACAGTTTCTGGATGTTTAACACTGTTATTCTGCTGTTGTTGGCTCGCTAGCAAGTCTGTTTGCCATTGCTTACTTTGTGGGGAGCCCGCCAAGAGCCCGCCAATTCCTTTGCAAAACGATGCGCGCGCAACACCCTGAAACTCGCCTATTGGATTTATTACTCAGGCCGAATCTAGGTTTCGGCTTCGTTTTTTTGCCCCTCACGATTTTGCATTTTTGCATATTTTACTTCCGCTACTATTGATACTTCCGGTAAGTTGTTTGCGTGCACCACATTCACCCTTCGATTCAGGCTCCGCGCACGTGCGGCAAATGCACCGATCCTGAACGAAGGGTGAATATCAATATGGTGCATACTTCATACAGGTGAACGTGACTTGCCAGTACGTATGTAGCCGGTAGCCCGAGTGAACGCCTGACCCAGGCGTCTTGTTCTTTCAATGTTTGCATGCTGACAAATTATAATAGAAGCGAGAATTTGTGGAAGCACCACGTTTATTTATTTCTAAGCTTTCGACCTGTTGACTCAGGCCTTCATCATTTTGCTCCGAAGAAGTCCTGTGTCAACAGGTTGAAAGCTAAATAATTAAAATAATAAATGTTACCACAAATTCTCACTTCTATTTTATCATCTTGGTTGGGGCATAAAGGACATGAACTTTATATTAACCTCGTACCCAAGGATATATGCTAGATACTCAGACAAGATGGGTGCCACCGAGTCTGCTACAGTGAGCTCTATAATAGCCTGCGTCACAGACGCTCGTGTGCGTAAACAAGCGGCACACAGGCTATGACATAGGCTACTGTGTATTTATAACTGCAAAGGGGTTTTCAGGTCATCGCCTTGGCAACGCTGAAGCCAGACATGGAGGACGTATTTGACGTAGGTTTCAGTCTCCTGCGCGGTTTTGTCTAACTATAAAAGCTGAAGCACAAGACCGTGCAGGGGCTAGGATTGACGTACTTTAAGAGCTCGATGTCCGCCATGTTTGGCTTTAGTTAATAGTGAGCTGAAGAAATCTCATCCAGATACAATAAATTCCTGTGTTCAGGTGCAAGAGTAGTTTTGAATACTGTTAAAACATTGCTTGCTTTCATTACTTGCTTTCTTTAATTTTGCTGTGTGAATAATACAAGCTATCTAGTTATACGGACTCTGTTCTTATTCTACAAAATATCTACTTTTAACCACTATTTAATATTTTTATTAACTGATTTTGGTGTTTTTAGGGACTTGGTTTATTCGCCAACAGAGATCTGGAAGGAGTGAGTGCTATAATCTTTTCTGATTAATTAAGAAAACTATTTTTTTATTTCGAGTGCAATATTTTTAATTATAACGATCATAGTTTCTCTTCAAAATTATTTAGTAGCTTGACACTAATAATTAACATACAGCACTATTCTCTGACCAAACATATCTCGTTTGCAGAATAACATGGTGATTGAGTATATTGGATCAATCATACGGAACGAAGTTGCTAACAAGAGAGAACGTATTTACGAATCTCAGGTGACTACTATTTTCAATACAAATCCTTTTTGTTTTCTTTGATGCTGAACTTTATTCTGGATATTATTTTACAGTGTTACTGAGTTTGGTTTATTTTTTCATTTTTTAAGAACCATGGTGTTTACATGTTCCGAATCGATCACGATAGTGTAATTGATGCCACCATTGCTGGTGGTCCTGCTCGATATATCAACCATTCTTGCCAGGTGAGGAAGGCAAAGGAGAATCCTTTTTGCAGAATGTTATTGATGGTGCTGGTGTTGTTGCTTCGGTTGTTGTTGTTGTTGTTGTTGTTGTTGTTGTTGTTGTTGTTGTTGTTGTTGTTAGTTGTTGTTGTTTGTGTTGTTGTTGTTGTTGTTGTTGTTGTTGTTGTTGTTGTTGTTGTTGTTGTTGTTGTTGTTGTTGTTGTCATTTCCCGCTTGTTTCAAGAGAAACTAGTGTGGAGTTAAATTAGTGAAATAAAAGTAGTATCCTGCATAAACGGTGTTGAAACAACAATCGAAATACAGTAAGGTTTGATATACTGCCGAAACAGAGAACGTATAGGAGTCTTAAGCCCTAATCAAACGAGAACGCAAATCATCCCAAGTTGGCAGTCACGCTATCTCAGCCAGCCGCCGTGACAAAGTTAAAACTTGTTTAAAACACTCATGAAACCTTTATTTTGTTAATTTGGGTGTTCGAATGACAGCCACAGAACTGTGTGACTGCCAACTTGCGATGACTTGCGTTCTCGTTTGATTAGGGCTTAACGTTTCGAGCAAAGGCCATTCGGCAGAGAGAAACGTGGGCCTTCGCTCGAAACGTTAGACTCCTATGTTCTCTGTTTCGGCAGTATATCAAACCTTACTATATTTTAAATTGGAGTTAAATTAGTTCTCTTGCATCATTACCTAAAAACTTCTTTGCAATACTAGTTCTGCAATTTGTCTTTAGTCTAACACAAGATCTGACTTTTTTCTGTATTTTCTCACCGTTTTTCATTAGCCTAACTGCGTTGCTGAAGTGGTAACTTTTGAAAGGGAACAAAAGATTATAATTATATCAAACAGAAGAATTGAAAAGGGCGAGGAGGTAGGTGTTATTGTTTAAAGTCTAGGCGTGTGATTATGGTCGTTAATTTCTGTTGGTTTGTGGGTTAAAACCGTGTTACATTATACAAGTTTTCGTGCAACTTTTCTCGCAACGCCCAAAATGTCTTGCATTGCACGTTGTACGCGAGCATGTGTGTTACTCTATACAATTTTTCATGCAACGCCCAAAATGTCTCGCATTGGAACGGCACGAGCAGGGGTGTTACACTAAGCAATATTTCTTGCAACTTTGTGTCCAATAAGGACTAGGGTGGTATACAAAGCGTATTCTTATTGGTTGATTGTTGCAAATTGTTGCGAGATGCAAGAGAGGTGTTACACTGCAATACGTCAATAATCCGTTGCAGCGTTGCCGCAATCGTTGCGAATAGTAAATCTACTTTGTGCAACTCTTGCTAAAACAAAAATGTTGGTAGGCTTGAAAACTGTGGAGTATGTTACACAATGCAATTAAGAAGAAATCTTGAGTCATTCCTACCTCCCTAGATAACTCGGTCTCATGTGAACAGATTCTTAGACTCATTTTGTTTTTTAGTTGACCTACGACTATAAGTTTGACTTTGAAGACGACCAACATAAAATTCCATGTCTGTGTGGAGCAGTGAACTGTCGAAAATGGATGAATTAATGCATGACTGTGGAAAGGGAAGAGTCTTTTTAACTGTTCTCTATTTATTGTTTATTTATTGTAAATCTTTCTGGGAGAGATCAGAAGAACAATTATCATCAAAAAGAATTGTACACACAAAATCAGAATGTAGCAAACGAGTTTTAAAAGGTGTCAGTATTGTACAGTTCCCTAAAATGTAGTATTTTTAAACGGTCTTCTACAATTGTACATTTTACAAATATAAATTATTTATTCTAGAATGGGTAGAAGATACTTTTGAATGTAATAGTTTTGTTTGAGTTCTACAAGTGCAGTAATAATTCACTAGGAGAATACTAAGTACGTAAAAATTGTGGCTTTCACAAACAATCAATTAAAAGCGATATCATTAAGTAACTTTGACAGTTTCTTATTTATTTATACCCAACGAATTGTATATGTATATGGTGAATTTTCCCCAATCTGAAACGTATCTTTATCATATGGGAATCATTAACGTAGTCACTCACAGCATTTCATCATTATAAATTTGGCTCTGCATTTCATGAGAAATTTGTTCGGATGGATATTATAAGTAATAGCATAAAAAGAGGTGTATTAGCTATTAAACGTCCCGCTCGATGAGGGTGATTAATTTAAACATTAATTTCTTTTGAATTTACTTCATGAATTATTAATGAGTATTTTAATAGCTAATGCACACTGCACTGACTTTACTCGTTTCAGTAACCCCCCCCCCGCCCCGCCTCGGAGTTGTCATTTTGAAGTATGAGATTTTAGAATTTGTCGATTCATTGAACTGTTGATATTTTTTTTCAAAATGGGGTCTGTAGTTTTTGAGACAAACAAAAGAGCATAATACTGAAAACATTTATCACTGAGATGTTGTACATATCAAATGTCGTAAAAACAAAACTTTATAAAGGTAAGGAAGTATTTTTTCTAGAATTCTTCGTATTTTTTGTATGTTTTGGCTAGGTTTTGGTCGTAGCGATGTTTTCGAAAACTTCGTCATGAGTGAAGAACATATTGAACATGAATTAAGTGTAAAAAAGCCGTCACACAGGATCCAAAACACCAGAATAAAAGTCTTTAGCATATATTTGAATGTATGTACAAGTTCAATTCCAAAGTAGGATGTTGTTTACTCTTTTTGAAATTATTTACGGACAGACTGTGGCTTGCTAACATTATCTGTGAATAAACAGAAATGAAAGCAGTTGTTTAAAAGTTTTGTTTCAACGTTATTGGTTTTTTATCAACCTGTGAAATTATACTAAAACCTCTGGTGATAAGCCAATGACAAGCCTTCTTTTAACTAAATTGACCAATCGCAAAATGCGTAGTATGTCACGATTAATGATTAGTATAGCCAGCGGTTCTGTTAAGCAACAATGGCGCCGAAATTAATATATGGAGCAGGCAAATGACAGAAGAAATTGAACATTTACGCGAAGCAATAAGTTCTACAGAAAACAAAAACGGCTACAAAATGGTTAGAATGGAAATATTAATGGTAAGTTCGTTAAATTGTTTATCTGTTCGTTTAAAACGAAATATCTGCAAACAAAACACATTTCAAAATTACGTTTGCTATATTGATAAGATTTCGTGATGTAAACCACATTTTAAAATTAGTGTTTCTTTCACCTTCTTGTCATTTTTATATATCAAATGAATGAAAATATGTTGTTTCAATATTGTACATGAAAACCATGCATGCTAAATTATGCAAGAAAACCGTACGGGACAAGCCGAAATGACAATGTTGAACGTTTGTTGTTGGTAGTTAAAAATGATTAAACGAGCCTCAAAGAATACATTCTGGTCGAGAATTTATTTAACTTTTATTGGTAAATTTATACTAAAACAATTAGACAACCCGCCCTCGTTTTCTATGAGCGAATAGTCAACGAGAAAACTCGGGCTCGTTGTCTAATTGCTAAATGGAGCACGCACGGTAGCCAATCGGAAACGCTGTTATATTACCTATTTAAAGTCCGTTTTTAGACGTCACAACATCAACTGCATGCAATATAGCCCAACCCGTATCCTGGCAGGTAGGAAGAGGTCAAGTTTTAGAATGACATTGCATAAATATTTTATCATTTTAAAAATGTTAATTTGACCTTTATCCAATCTCTAAAAAACTCACTAATAATTCATGAGGAAAACACAAAGAAAAATCATAACCGTATCGTGGTTTTATATGTGATAAAACATTCTCCTGATTTACATAAACTTTAGCTTTGATTTTCTCGCCTTAAGACGTTATTTTTCAAAATTACTACGCCAAGGAACTTTACCAAATGGTGATCGTTTTTAAAGCCATTCAAAACACTCGCAGAACGTGTTTTATCAGATCTAAAACACTCCAGCTCGTGTTTTAAATATTACCTAACGTTAACCTTAGATCAGTTTAAAATCAAGTTATTTTTTCAGATATGGTGAAATGTCAGTCTGAAGCCAGCGAAATAACTTTTCCCTAACAAGATAGAGCAAACTTTTACATGCAATGCATGTATTCTGAGTTGTAGTGACCTATGAAATTACATTTTTTAACCGTCTAAAACAGTAAAAGCCTGAAAGCGCATCAAAATTTTTTCCCAAATGCGACTGCTATATTTCTGTTATTAGTTGTAACGGTTTTGTGTTTCAATCTTCAGCACCTGAGACATGTGTTGAAGCAGATACTGCACTGCCCACGGTTCAACGTCAAAGCAACCTGTAACTTATTGTCGGCGTTTTATGAACCGGAACTTTGCTCTTGACTTGTAAAAAGAATTTCACTTCAAGTCTGACCTCATGACTGAATAACAGGAATTTTATAAATAAGTTTTGTGGAAACACCACGTAAAATATTTCTTTTTCTTTTTTTTTTTAAGTGGTGTTTCCACAAAACTTATTTATATTACTTTATCGCCATGAAAACGTTCAAAGAATTAACAGGAATTTTGCTGACATAATCATATCTTATTACGTTAATGATGCCGCTTGTTCTCTGGGAAGATCATTTAAATTTGCGGTCATATTGTGATATTGTAACAATATTAAATAGTATATTATAGCTGTTAATAGATACTAGGATATAAGAAACAATATAAATTTAGCCGGGCAGATTTGATTGTTAAGTAAAGTAAATGATATTCGGTAGAAAGATGTTGCATCGCGCGAGCCGGGCTAATAATGTCAAAGTTTATAGTCTGAGGTTTTTAGCGGAAATATTAATATTGTTTATTTTTTTATTTTTTTAAATAAAATTATTTATTCACTAAGGTCACTGACCTATTGTTATAACGGAGTATTACATGTTGTCTCTTGCCTTTTTTCAGATTATAAATAATCAACGCAAGAAGTTGCTACATGTTCTGTACACAAGAAGTTGCTACATGTTCTGTCGGTGAAGCTAAAGTGCTTTAAATAAAACGGCCATTGAAGTTAAATCAATAAGCATCAGCTAAACAATTAGTCGAAAGCCAAGGTCTATAAATTTATAAAATTTGCATATTAGACAATTAGTAATTCAAAAAAGTGACAGTTTTATTTGCGTTTTAACAAAGACGTGGTCCTCAAAGGCCACCAGAGGGCAACATGATCTTTTGTCGTTCGCTAGAGCACTTTCTTTTCTATTTATATATTCACAAACAATACTTCCATCTAGATATACCTTTCTAGGTTTTTATTGGCAAAAACTCTTGAAATTTCTAAATAATACCCGAATATAGAAGTCACTGTCCAATATCTATATTGTTATCAGAAACGCTCTTAGAACATCGAAAGTGGAAAAGTTGCTAATTTACTTAATAATTAAAATCGTACTTCATAATAAGAATCGACATTGCAACAGTTGTCTTAAAAGTACTTCTATTTTCTCGCAATGGTTAGCTTTAACAACGGTTAACAGCAAAACAATATGGTATTGTGGTTGTAGCAAATAAATTTGCATTGACGGACAACTTCTTTGGATCTCGTTGCGTGTCAGGTTAATTTTTATTGTTTATTTCCGGCTTCTGATTGGTTTAAAATTTGTAAACAAACTTTCCATTGGGTGATTCATTCTGTAGTACACGCGTTCTGGCAGCTCAACTGCGATCGACTGCGCACACAAACTCCACTCTTTATGTTCGGATCATCTACGGTGAACGTGTTTACGTCTAAAATACGTTCATATGTTCTTCAATGTATCGATATCACAACTAACACAAAACCAAACGTATTATAACGATTATGGATAGCTTGTCACGGAAGCTTGATAACAACAAACGAATTCCCAGTTCGTCTGACCCAAATGTGAACATTGTTATGTACCTCTTGTTATTTGTGAACACGCGAGAAAATGTGGAGAATGAGAAATTTGCTAAAAGAGCTATAGAGTCATTGGTAAAGAAACTACGGAAAAAGACTGAAGAATTAGATGCTCTTATAAGAGCTGTATCGTCTCGTGGCAAAGAACCTAGCAAATGTGTGACAATCCCACGAACGCTAGATGGAAGGCTTCAAGTTTGTGAACGAAAGGGTTTCCCTCATGTTATATACACAAGACTTTGGCGTTGGCCAGATATTCAGAAAATGGAATTACGGCACAATGATTCTTGTCTTTATGGATTTGACTTGAAATGTGAGACTGTATGTGTAAATCCATATCATTACGACCGAATTGGAACCATTCATTCTGTAGCAAGTAAGTCCACGGGTTTGCACTTAAAGCAGCTTTTAAATTTTTTTACTTATATTTATATATTTACTAAGTAACAGAGATTGCTTACTTTTAGAATCCTACGTAGACGAAACATTTGTTAGTTAGTATTTTTGGTGGGTTTTTTATATCGTGACTTCGCCTTATTTTAATCGAATGGCGACGCTAACAGATCGAATAGAGCGCGAACGTGTTTTTGTAAATACTTGAGAATCACATTCATAATAGTCATAATAATAATAATACGTGCTGTAATTGCAATGAAACCATAATCAAACGTTTCAAGTCTTCTTTTTCAAATATTTTGAAGCGTAAAGTCGTATTTTGTTGATCAAGAAAAGGAATTATTTTTATTATGTTGTTTCTTGTTACCGAATTTGCGTCATCATTTATGTCCTCGTGACTTTGTTTACGAGTAAAATTCACTTCGCTTTTTCCACAACCAACTTTTTTAAAATATAACACATACTCTATTCAAACAACTGCTTTGTTATATTCATTTGTGCTGTATGAGAAACGTGTTATTTCTCAATGTACAAATACAATATATTTCTTCAAATCATAAGAGCGCTCCAGACGTAGGTCGAGACTTGAATCAGACGCGTTTCTGTCTGTAAATAACGAAGGGGGTTAAATGTTTCTCATTCAAACTCATGTGTTCAAATTACCAGAATATCCGTCTAATCCTTACTCTCATTTCACAAAGCTAAAAGTGTTTATCGAAGGAACAAAATAAATATAAAGAAACAAAAGGCAAAGAAATCGGTTGACATCTGACGAGAAGTGAGGCCATGAGTTTATAGCAAAGCTATCGTTAAAACATCTTGAGAGAGTTCAGTAGACACTGACTGCTGAGCAACTGACGTTCTGTTCATGAAAACTAAAAACATTGAGCCTTAAATTGCCATTTTTCTTGGTTATAACGAAGACTGGTGTGGTTTTCTTTGTGAAATGTCTGATTTCTAAAGTCAACGTGTTTGCGTGTCTTGAAAGAGCTCCGATCTCAACAACGTACTAAGATGTCACGCAATCTGACTATGAACCGTGCAAGACCTTTTGATCAAGTCAAAGGTCGAATCTTAGATTACTAGTGCAGAAATAAACACATTGCTTTGAAGTTTCCTGTTAAAATGATCCTTTTAACCTCTTCTTAAGTTAACGATCTTTAGCTGATGTGAACAATAACTGGTGATCTTCAAAGCAGATTATTGTGACTATGGCCCGCGTTCAATGTGTTACTACACGAGCTCCAAATTACGCTTAAAACTATATCTTTAACCCAAATTCCTTAAAGTAGGTTATTATAAATAATCGACTTTATAAACATGCTAAGCAGTGTAAACCAATCCCGGATAATTTATAAAGAAAGAATTTATTTAACCCTGCGGCTTGGCTGTGTTGTGCCTTTGATGAAGCTCTCTCAATTTTCTGCGGTTTGATTCTGGAAGTTGATTTTATCAGCAGCAAATATTTGACAAAACATAACTGTGAAATTGTCATTTCGTGGTTGTTTTATGTTCTCTCTTCATGTAGATGTGAATCAACTTTTAGTAAAGTTATACGTTACTGTTATTCACTGTTCAAATGTTTCTAAAATGATAAAATACAGCTAAGACTCTTCGACCACCCGCGATATATCGCTCAGCTTTAGAAGTCAATTTTTAATCTGTGGCTAATCTGGAAACAATTTATCCAAAGTGTATTTAAGTCAGTATTTCCAAGACTTTGTCAACCGCGATTATATGAAAATGTTTTCAAGTGCTAGCTACCTAAATCTTAGAAATAATTGATGACAGTCAGAGAATATTCAAACTACTTCAAAGGCAAGAATTATGTCAAGCTAGTATTTCACTTTGACCTTGCACAGGCCATAACATCCATGTGTTGACCTTGACACTGCAGGCGTGAGTCAGCAATCTGACTTATAAAATCATCTTTTCTACAACAAAGAGAAAAACATATTTTTGGAATCTTTCTGATTGAGAATTAATTATGGCTACATTGATTATAAGAACTAAGGAATCTTAATTTGCAACTTTTTTTTCTGGAATTCTTTAAGATTTAAAATCTCAGTGTTGTTGATGTTGTAACTGGTCTAATTATTCAAATACCTGCAGTCACTGACTGACATTTCTGTGCCATTCAAAAGATTTATAGAAATGCGTATCCATACTTAGTGTGTAATTATGTTGAATTTAAAGAGCGTAATTAGATATTTGAGTAAACTATACTGCCAGTGAGAGTTGATATAATAACTACTTTATTATCAAATTAAAAAGACAATCAAATTAATTTGCATTACAAATCAATGTGACTCAGAACAGAACTTTTATATATGGTTGTACTGCAATAATTCTGTAAATTAAAAACACGGATGTGACAGGTCCATAGTTTTCTCATGTAATAAATTTAATGAGTCAGACCATTTTTTTGTAAATCTAAACCATTCAGATCCTGAGTGCAGCAATCCTTTTTTTTGGAAATAACATCTTTTGTTGTTTATACCGGTACATGTCAAATGCATGCAGCTGTGCTCTGGTATTGCTAATGACTATAGTCTTTCCATTTGGTTTGAATTATATCTGCAGGATACAATTTCAGATTTGGTCTCACTGACTTCTGTCAGAATGTGTTAAGTTAAAGTCAAGTTGAAACAAGTGTCATAGATTTTGACTTAATCTCATTCTTTGCAGTTACTTCTGATTGATACTGAGTGACTACTTAAAGTCCAGTTAAAATCAGGGTTTTGTGGGTGCAGGATCTAAGAGGTTTTCTGAAGAGCTTTTTGTTGCCAATAAGGATTAATTCAGTGCTCCTTCAGTGTCCGATTCTCTGCATGTCTGGGTAAATTTATGTCTGGTGTATATTAATATGAGTAAATAAGGATAATGTCTCTAAGCAGGAATGGGTTTTAAAATTTATTAATTGCTTCAATGACTTTATGATCGCTTCACATGACCAGAATTGTACATCCGGGGCTACCCCAAAAGTAAAATAGTAACATGCTAAGGTCAACAGGAATTTAGTTATTCTTAATTAATAGTGGACTTGTGATATTCAAAAAACTAATGAACGTGCTATTCTTCTTTAACCCTTTATCACCCAGTAACCACTCCATTGACGAGTAAAATCATCCAGTGTTAGACAGAGTAAAATACTAAAGACATATAAAGGGTGATAAAGGGTTAACCGAGATAGTCTATTAACCCTTTATCACCCAGTAACGACTCCATTGACGAGTAAAATCATCTGGTGTTAGACAGAGTAAAATACTAAAGACATCATTGGGTGATAAAGGGTTAACTGAGATAGTCTATTAACCCTTTATCACCCAGTAGCCACTCCATTGATGAGTAAAATCATCTGGCGTTAGCCAGAGTAAAATACTAAAGACATTGTTGGGTGATAAAAGGTTAAAATTTGAGGCAATAATTATGACACCAATTTATTTGTTATCTTGAATAACAATTGAGCTTCAGTCTATAAAATGTTATGGAAGGTTGCTCAACTTGTGGAACTAAAGAAAGGACAGCCAACAATTATGGTTAGTTCATAGATTAATACTGCATTTTTAGAATTTTTTCTGGCTATATTTAGCTGATCCAGACATATCAGTCTGGGCCTGGATTAAGAGATTTACTGTCATGGCAATAGAAGTGTTCCTAAACCATACAACCACCCCATTAATACGACCACCTCATTATTACGACCACCTTTTTCTGGCCTGAATGCATGCATTCTAAGCAGTGTAATACTCAGTTATTTTGGCCTGATGGTCAGGTAGTATTAATGAGGTTCCACTGTATTGCAATTCAGTTTCTCTGTGTGACTTGCCAATTCTTTGAAAAACTTCATGTTTTAAATTTGATTGGTGTTTTATGAATAATCCTATTTCCTATTAGTTGTATGATCCAATTATAACCAGAAACTAATCAAATCCAAAACAGGAAGTTTCCAACAAATTCCATCAAATAAATTGATCAGGTTGAAGTCAAGGTCAATTTCCAAATAATTATTTTACAAACACATGCATTGCCACATAAACAATTTATTATAAACCTGTAGCCCTTAAGACTTTGCTAATTAATTCTCTATTACATTTAGATCTTTGACATATATCCATCATTCATGAGACAGCTAGATATTGAGTTTGATATTTAGGATTTCATATGATTTTTGAGCTTTTATTAAAAGTTCATTGTTTTATTTAGCAGATTATTGACCTTAACAACATTGCATGATTGTTTGTTAATATTTTATAGATGATACTTCTGCTTCATCTTTTCCTGGTCACTGTGGAGGATTGGTTCATGGACTAGCATATCCAGATGAACCACCAGTTAGCATGTTATATGAACAACTAGGTTATAGTAAAAACACTCTTTCTGCATCTCTGCCTTCAACTATTCCAACAGCAGATGACCCATGTCCACTCATTGTTCAAACTTTGCTTTGCTATGTTTATTACAAATCCCGTAGTCCTGAAATGGAGACATTTGCAAGGAAAGCAACAGAATCTATTGTGAAAAAGTTAAAGAAGAATCCAAATGAGCTAGAGTCTTTGATAATTGCTATTACATCCCAGGGAAAGCAAATGTCTAGATGTGTTACACTTCAAAGGACAATGGATGGGCGATTACAAGTTGGGGAGAAAAAGGATTTTCCACATGTGATTTACACGCGACTCTGGAGGTTTCCTGATGTTCATAAGATGGAGTTAAAACACATGGAATATTGTCGTTATGGATATGACCTGAAAAACAACAAAGTTTGTGTCAATCCATATCATTATGAGCGAGTACAGCCACCAGGTTGGTCATATTTTTATAATTTAAAAAACCCCCAACTAATTAATAAAATTATACAGTTTTATTTAAAATAATGTTCATGAAACCATCCTAACTAGCTATTATTTAATCAGTATATTTTGATTACTAGACTAGTTCTAAAACTGATAGCTAGCCTATTAAAATAAACAGGAATTATTTGACCCATGGATGTCAACTAGCATAATTAAGTATTTATATATATTATATATAGGCAGACATCAGCAGGTTAATTTGCTTGTTATTGCCTAGTAAAGCTACAGGTGAGTTAAATCCTTTGTCTGAATTGAAATATGGAATGTCTACCCAGTGCTCATTAATTTCCTGTGTTTTGTCTTGGTTCGGAGTGTTAGGTATGCCAGAAATGTTACCAATTCACCTCATTCAATTAACACACATAAACTGATCACTAGAAACAGCAAGTGTACATGTCAGACACATAAAACAGCTGCAGTTTTTGTTATTTGAATGCTTTTTTCACGCATACTACTGATATATCTATATATACTTTGAATTTAAAAAAAAAACACATTTAATTTTGGTTTGATTTAATGGTAATAAATGTACAATATATTAAAATATGTAAATGTTGTTTGCATTCAGAGTGAAATTCAAAAATGGCAGCCTGACTTATTACAAATGTTTTGAAATTATTAAAACAAATGAGCAATGTACATTCAGTAGTTGCCAACATTTTAATAGGGCACTTGTAATTATATATGTGGTTTGAAATAAGTGTATATAAAATGGATTTATAAAAGTGAAGATTTAAGATTTTTGACTTTGATTTCAAAGACTTTTACTTGATTGATGTTCTACAATGTCAAATGAGCTTTACTTGGACAAAACTGAGTTTACTCACTTCGTACCCTCTAGGATAATCCCTTTCAAGAAGTGTTTTGATTGGCTAGCTAAAGGACTGTGGGCTTTTTCCTTCAACTATAAGCAAAACTAATATGAAATTATGAGAAGCTTTTCTATTTACAAAACATACAAGTCTGGTGTCACGTGTGTTTGCAAGCCAAGTAAAATTACTTGATTGACAGCTCCACAAAATTGCAAGCTACTAAAGCATAATCCACATCCTTGGTCAAACGCAACGGGAAATATCACTATGACAATACTGTAATTTAACTCCATATTGCCATAGTGATACCGACTTAATTGGAAAAGTAAGACATTGTGGCCCAGAGTTAGACTGCAAGGTCTGCCATTTGATTTTAGTTTTGTGGCCAAGTTGTTCGCATTTGTGATAGTAAAAGACGATATTTCGGAAGAGCTAAAGTTGTAATTTACTATCTAATAGAAACCACGTCCAATAGCGCGCACAACAACGATAACGATGTCGAACGCAAATGTTGTGCCTTCCATTTGCCGCGGCGCGCAACCTAAATCTGCCCAAATACCCGATTACCGGTCACAAGAAAACAATTCTCACCAACAAGCAAAACATATAATTGTTCTTCTAAATGTACTGCCTTCAATGATGAAAACGGGAACTTCCAACGCACAAAAAAACCCCGAAAACGTTGCTCTTTGTACCCGATCTGTCCTACTTTGTTCATTAATTTCCATGGTGATATCTCCCGTTGCGTTTGACGCCAAAGATATAATATCAAAATTAATAATGTCTATATAAGATTACATGTACTGTTTAGTTTCTGTAATGACTTATCCAGTTATTCCAGTGCAACCTAAAGAACATCGCTTCCTTCTATTTGCAAAAATCTCGATAATATTATTAATATTACTAACTACTTATTGACCGAGCGCGAGGTCTGTACTAGTGAAATATCGGACCGATGTTTTTCTAAGACTTTAAGTACGGACGAGACGAGCGCAGCGAGTTGAGGTCTGTGCAAAAAGCAGAGGTCCGATATTTCACTAGTACAGACCGAACAAGCGAGGTCAATAAGTAGTTTATTATATGCCCATGGCAGATATTTTCCCATTTTTAAAGTACTTTCCGTTGAGCTAGAATCCTGAACATTCTACCCCAAATAGTATTTTTCAATTGCTTTTGTTTGACATATTGCTCAGGATCGTACGTTAAGTAGTTGAATAAAAAATCGTCTGAAATTCTAATACTTGTGAGAAGTATTAAAATGTTATATTTAACAATTAGACAACGAACCCGAGTTTTCTATGAGCGAATAGTCAACGAGGCGAAGCCGAGTTGACTATCGCCCATAGAAAACGAGGGCGAGTTGTCTAATTGTTTTAGTATAAATTTACCAACAAAAGTTAAATTCTCAACCATAACATATTCTTTGAGGCTCGTTTAATACATTTTTTAACTGCCAACAACAAACGTTCAACAGTCATTTTGGACATCTCCTTGGCCCATTCAGTATTAAACTGATGGAAAAGTAAAGTTTTCTTGCATAATTTAGCATGGATTTTCATGTACAATATTGAAACAATATATATCCACTCATTTGATTTGTAAAAATGACAAAAAGTTGAAAGAAACATTCAATTTAGCGTATAGTTTTAACAAGGTCAGTAATAAAAAGCCCAGTAATAAAGTTATGATTAACAAAATCACTAATCTTAGCTAACCCACGACTTTGAATAAAGATATAATAAAGAAATTTGAATGCAGATATTCAACATCCGGAAAAGTCTTGTCTTTTGAGCCTTTTATGACGTTTTTGCACCGTTTTTTGATGTTTTTGTAAATCCTTGTCCTAAAATGCAGGAAATGGCAACTCAGAGACTCTAGATTTCAAAATTTCCCGGGGAGCATGCCCCCGGACCCCCCTAAAAACACCCCCCCACCCCCCCCCCCCCCAACCCCAACCCCACACACACACACTTTTAGTGTCGCTCCAACGTCCCTGCTTGGCCCACTCTTGTACCACCGGTCCAGGAACTAGTCTGGAGGTCTACACATAAGTGTAGTTTTTGAGTGAAAAAATTATATTGCAAGCACGCCTGGCATTAGCAGGGCGTCTATAAGATAGGGCGGTGAAACGCCAATCTGACGTACTGAAACATGTGTGATGCACTTTAGGCATGGGGCGAGCGCGGCCAACTGAAAATTTTGATCAAAACAAAAAATCCATGTGAAATTCAAGGACGTTGATTAATTCTCTTATAATGCTGCAACTATTGACTCGATTGTTGGTGTAAGTTTTTTGTTTTGTTATCCATACGTTTTACTGTTCATATAACATGGTGGAAGGCATTCTTAAGTATAAAACAAATAAAATTTTCAATGTTGAAGCCGAAGCCATGTATGGCTCCCTTGTCTAATTTTGCTCCACGGGTAGAACATTTTAATTATTTCATAACTCAAAAACGAGCCAGAACTTAGCTTTTTTAAAGACATGTCTGGAAGGCATTAAACTTTATTCCTGTCAAATTTCATCGCGTAATTTTTTGAGCTTTTTTAGCAATAGCGTGTTGATTGCAGCCTAAAAATTTGATTACAGTTGAGAAATTTTCCTGGCTCGAATGTTTTGAAATTTACGTATTTGAAAGGTAGTTAAGCGCCTTGTGGTCACTTTTATATTTTTAATCCACAAAAGAATGCATGTTCTTCTTACCGTATGCTCATCCTTCACCAGAAACCAAAATATAAAGAGGAAATGTGAATTCTCTTCCAGCAAGCTTTAGTTTCGTTCATCATGGCGGCTTCCGCAGTTCCAACTCGCACTCGTTTTGTAAAATATTTAATAACTTGCCCTGGCACCAGAACTTAGCAAATCCAAGGACGGTTACTCCATTAATAGATCTATCTTTGGTATAAATATTGTTACTTAATTTTTTGAGCTTTTTTTGCTGCATGCGAACAAACACGTCGCAAAGGAAAAAAATATATTTGACAGACATTTCTAAAGAGGCGCGAGGACTGGGGCAAGTAAATAATCTCCTCAATGAGGTATCATCGGTTTCAAATTATGAAGCTTAACCACAGAATAAAAACTATACAGAAGGGCCACTTAGCGGTACAACGTGTCCTCGTATTTTTATGCAAAAATATGCAGTTTACTGGCTAGGACAGCCAGTTCAGCGTGCTTATTGGCCAGAACATGCAGTTTACTGGCTGAGCAACATGCGTAATGCGACATGCGCGGAGACAAAAACTTCAAAGGTTCCGACCCGAGTGGCCCTTCTGTATAGTCTTTATTCTGTGGCTTAACCATCCAATAAAACCATCCCACAAGCGGGATGTTAAACTTGAACACATAAAGGTAAAAACTCTATAGGGGTGTTGTGGTCGGGGTATGAGAGGTGGGACACTTTTCTGGGGGGTTGTGGTTAGGTTTAGGGTTTCCGGGGGGTGTGATTAGGTTTAGGGTTTCCGGGGGGGTATGGGGGTGAGGTTTCGTTTAAAAAGGTTGTCTAATCAGATGGTGGTTTTAGTAGTTGGTTAAGCTTCATAATTTGAAGGAAATGATAGCTCCCTCAATGTGTTCGAATATTCGGGGGGTCCCGCGCATCACACATACTTCAGGGCACACGGCTCGTTTCCCCGCCCTATCTTATAAACGCCCTGGCATTAGTGAGAACAATCGTGACGTAAGCGTAAGCATTAAAGCGTAAGAATTGAAGAACGTACTTTTTTTACCTTATCTTTACGCTTATACTTACGTGCTCACTCTTATAGTTGTTTTTCATTATGTCCGCTTTGCCCGCGCGGGCGGAGCGTGAGATTGTACTTCAGTTCGCTTTGGAAGTTGAAAATTTCCAACTTTCAAAGCCCGCTCTGCCCGCGCGAGCTTTGAAAGTTGGAAACCAGGCGTTAATTGTTACGACTTATATATTAACAAGAATATTCAGAAAAGTTTGTGCACCTGTATGCAAACACAAAAAACTGCTCAAGCCTAATGTCGTAAAAATATTAATTGACTGCCAGGAAGTCACTGGTGCTTTTAGTTTACTGTCCAAACAAGCCCGGAACAAGCCTAGTTGCATGTGCCAGTGAAGAGAGGAAGAATTAAGGTCTTCGTTAAGGTTTACAGGGTCATTTCTTTAAAGCGCTCTCAATTCGTCAGAGTTTATGCCACAAAAATGAAATAAATATCGTTAGAAAGCTATAAATTTGTAGAATACAATGGTGTCTTTGGTTTCGCGATAAACACAAACCGTTAATAGTTGTGAATTTTTTAATTAAAACCAAAGGGCTTCACTCGGGGGCGACTTGCCGACTTCTGAACAAAGCGTTTCATTTTGTTCAAAAAAATTTTTCGCAGTTCGATTCCGAGATTAATGTCCAGCAACACGGTGTCAGCTTTTTTGTATCTGCGCAACGCGCAGATATATTGCTATCGTGTTGTGTGTTTGTTTGTGTGTTAACCGCTGACCTATAATGTGTGCAGTAGTGACTGTTTATATTTTCCTCGCCATGTTGTATGAACTAAGGAGCGAGACGAAGAACATTATTTTCGAAGAAAGTCAATTGCAAATTTTGCAATGCTGTATGATTGGAGTAGTATGATTCAGGGATACTTTAAAATGATTGCGTCTAACCGTACGCCAAGTGATACGATAATAATGCAATTTGATATTTGCGCTCATCTCAGTTCAAATAGATTTTTCTCCGTTGCTATTCTATACGATTTGTTCTAATTCACATATGTTGTACAGAATTTAACGCTCTATCTAACCGTACAAGTTTCCCAAATGGCACAAACCTACAGACGATTGATTTACTTTAAATATGACCGCGTTCGACCGTACGCCAAGTAAATAGCGTAATAATGCAATTTGATATTTGCGCTCATGTCAGTTCAAATAGCCTTTTCTCCGTTGTTATTCTATACCATGTTCTCTAATTCACATATGTTGTACAGAATTTAACGCTCTATCTA
Organism: Corallium rubrum; assembly: GCA_964035015.1. Lineage (NCBI taxonomy): Eukaryota > Metazoa > Cnidaria > Anthozoa > Scleralcyonacea > Coralliidae > Corallium > Corallium rubrum. Next base: position 52,659,388 of record OZ035998.1, on the reverse strand, counting down.
ACCGTACAAGTTTCCCAAATGGCACAAACCTACAGACGATTGATTTACTTTAAATATGACCGCGTTCGACCGTACGCCAAGTAAATAGCGTAATAATGCAATTTGATATTTGCGCTCATGTCAGTTCAAATAGCCTTTTCTCCGTTGTTATTCTATACCATGTTCTCTAATTCACATATGTTGTACAGAATTTAACGCTCTATCTAACCGTACAAGTTTCCCAAATGGCACAAACCTACAGACGATTGATTTACTTTAAATATGACCGCGTTCGACCGTACGCCAAATAAATAGCCGTATAATGCAATTTGATACTAGCGCTCATCTCAGTTCAACTGATATATTTTTCTCCGTTGCTATTCTATACGATTTGTTCTAATTCACATATGTTGTACAGAATTTAACGCTCTATCTAACCGTGCAAGTTTCCCAAATGCCACAAACCTACAGACGATTGATTTACTTTAAATATGACCGCGTTTGACCGTAGGCCAAGTAAATAGCGTAAATAATGCAATTTGATATTTGCGCTCATGTCAGTCTCCGTAGCCGTATTATTGGCCATTGGGATATATCTTCCAGCAGTTAGCCGTTAAATTCTATATTTCCGACAAAGTTTTGCACAAAAACATTTCGGAGACAGGGTCTATTGCTGATAAACTGGTTAAGTATTTTTAACGTGACTTATAGTAAACTTGTGAATGTGATCTACCACAGTTTTTGTGAGTCATGATGAGTCATGACAAAAAAATTATTAAGGTCAGACGTGTACTTTCTCTTTAATTATCTTATAAGATCTCGCTAAAATCTTATAAGATCCACGTGTAAAAATCTTAAGATTTTTCTTAAGATCTTACAAGATTTTCCAAGATCACACAAGATCTTGACATCATTCTCACAGTGGTGGGTTTGCGCAGATACATGTACGCATAGCGGACCTTTTGTTTTATTTATTGCCTGGTTTCGAATTTATGATTTATTTTGTTCGAATGTTGGTCGAGAAACAGCATTTTTAACTTTGGTCGTCAATAAAATCGGCAAAACTCGACATATCAAAAAACGCTGACACCGTTTTGCTGGAAATGCATCTTGGAATCAAACTACAAAAAAAGATTTTGAACAAAATAAACTCTTTTTACTCGAGTCGCCCCGAGTGAAACCCTCTGGTTTTAATTAAAAAATTCACAACTATTAACGGGTTGTGTTTATCGCGAAACCAAAGACAACATTGTATTCTACAAATTAATAGCTTTCTATTGTGCCATAAATTCTGACGAATTGATAGCGCTTTACAGAAATGACCCTGAAAACCTATTCGAAGACGTTAAGTTCAGAGACAAAAGGAGAATGCTGCAAAGATTGTTGCAATTAAAATTATATTGTACTTGACAGTGCAGTAATTAATTTTCACCATAGTTGTACAAGAATTAAAACAAAATATTTAGACTCATATTTTTATATTCTTTTTTACAATTTGTCTTTAGATTGGTTTCGAAATTCTGTGTGTCCAGGAAACCCAACTAGCGCTTTAGGTGAGATAACTGATCTACATGGTGTATGATAGCTGAACATTTCGACAGTAAATATTCATATTTGCTTTTCTATATTCAACTTCTCTCGTGTTCGAGTGACGTCAAACTTTATACCTTATGTTTGATTTGTTGATAATGATATATAGCTTAAGGTGCTGTTGTGATTTTTCTTGCAACTTGCAACAAATTTACATATGGAAAAAAAAATCGCAAGTTGCGGGAAGGGTGTTACACTTTCAGCAACTTGCGATTTTTGTTGTAAGTTGCAGAAAAAAGTAGAACCCATCAAACTTTTCTAGCAACTACACGGCAAAAATGACAAAATCGCGAGTTGCTACGGGGTGTTACACGGTGCGATATTTTATGCAACTTACAACATCCAGTGATTTGTTGCAAGTTGCAAGAAAAATCGCATCGTGAACTTTTAAAGAATCGAACTTAATGCAAATGATTTCAACAACAAAAGAGTTCCCTAATTTATATTGAATTTGGCTAGTGAAAAAGTCTGATCCTAGCCTTCTTCACAGACGTCAGTGGCGCACGCCAACGTATGACAGCTGCGAAGGAAGCTAGTTTGGGTATTTTTCTGAAAAAGATTCGCCGCCTCTGAAGTTGTACGGTAACCTTAATAATGAAAATAATATTAGAAATACAAGATATTTTTATTTATAGGTATTTTAATGAGCCCTCAGTTCCCTTCACTTGGTGATCAACCAACATACTCACACGTTCCAATGACATCATCTGCTCTACAATATAACCATGTTCACACTAGTCGTAATTTTATGCTTGGCGCTGTCGTTGGTGCTGGTTCACCATACTTGCCATATTTACCTTCTGGGCATTATAATAATTTAAACCACAGAAAGTCTCCATTAAGGTAAATTTTATTTCAAATTACTGTATATCTAAGCCCGTATGGATTAACAGCTGAATACTTTTTTTCTCAATCTTTTTGTTCTTCTTTTTATCTTTTTGATATTATTTAGATCATAATCTCTGTTAGTTAAGTTTGTATGTTTTAGATTAGGTTAGTTTCGTGGCAATACCTGCAAATTAGCTTAATATAGCTAAGTGTATTTGTCCACCTTGTATTGTATTGTATTGTATTGTATTGTATTGCATTGCATTGCATTGCATTGCATTGCATTGCATTGCATTGCATTGCATTGCATTGCATTGCATTGCATTGCATTGCATTGCATTGCATTGCGTTGCGTTGCGTTGCGTTGCATTGCATTGCATTGCATTGCATTGCATTGCATTGTATTGTATTGTATTGTATTGTATTGTAGTGCGTTGCGTTGCGTTGCGTTGCGTTGCGTCGCGTCGCACACCACACCACACCACACCACACCACACCACACCGGTGTGTTGTGTTGTGTCGTGTCGTGTCGTGTCGTGTCGTGTCGTGTCGTGTCGTGTCGTGTCGTGTCGTGTCGTGTCGTGTCGTGTCGTGTCGTGTCGTGTCGTGTCGTGTCGTGTCGTGTCGTGTTGTGTTGTGTTGTGTTGTGTTGTGTTGTGTTGTGTTGTGTTGTGTTGTGTTGTAGTGTATTATGTTGTATTGTGTTGTATTGTATTGTATTCTTTGCTTCATTTTTCTTCTTCATTTTTTTGTTCATCTTTTTTTTAAATGTCTTTGTTTTGGGTATAAGAATTTAGTCTCAAGAAACGATCGAGTTTGCAAAAGATATTGTAAGATTCGTTTAAGACGAAATTTTCATCCATCAAAATTAACATCCAGGACAGCGATCTGCATGGTTACGGAAAAAGACGGACTGTGGTCTAAATACCTATTTTTATGCATGGACTGTGCGTTGACCATTCAGAACTAAGGATATTACAAAACCATGCATATGGTACTATTTTGTCAAATTATAGTTGGTTTATACTAAAAGAATTAAACAACTGGCAACTGATCCTTGTTGCATCGCCTATATATCATTTGCACAGTTGTTAAAGCCATGTTAAAATTGCGAAGAAATTTTCTTTGCAACTTAAAACGTAATGTTGCAAGAGATTTTTGCAGCTAGTCTCGCAACAAGAAATTGCGTTGTGAAGAAGTAGCTTCTACCTTTTGCAACACTGTGCGACAAGTTTCATTGTAATACCTCTACTTCAACTTTGCAATATTTCTTCGGCAAAAATTGCCTTGCAAGTTGCAAAGAAAACTGCGTCGTGTAACATGGGTTTTAGTTCGTTTTTTCTTTTTCTTTTTAGGAATGAGTTAGTTTCTCTTTCTCGAAGTGCTGAGAATGTTTCTTCTAGTGATAGTGATCGAGATAATATTTCTGATCACGATGACAGGAAATGTGAACGCGTAAGCAATATATAGTACTTGTGTTAGGCCTTGTCCACACGTGGGTAGGGTCCGTAGGGATAAAACGCGGATTTGCGGATATGGGGATAAAACGCGGATATGGGTGCATGTTAAAATAAGCACAAAACAGAATTAGACACGTTTACGCATGCTCGTATTTTTCTGTAATGTGCTCATTCGCAGTGTCATTATTAGAGTGAGAGACAGTGAGAGACGGTGATACTGCCATATTGCCTGCGAAAAGATGCCAAGGTGGCAAGATGCTGTGAAAACATCTCCAAGCACATCAGCAGCAAACCCGATTGAACCAACATTCCTTAAAAAAATGAACAATCAGATTAAAGAATTTGACATTTCTGCGATACACGTTTATGTATATGTATTGTTATGAGAGTATGAGACAGTGAGGCTGCCATATTGCCTTCCAACGGAAAAGATAATGTGAAAAACGTGAGTTTGAGTAACTGGCGTGTGTCGTGTGTCGGGGTAAAGTCGTGGGTCGCTAAAATGCTCTAAAGTGCGGTTTTAAATTTATTACCTGCTTGAAGTAACGTTGGTATAGATATTTACTAACTAAAAAATTAAATAACTTTCAGTGCTTCAGGAACCCAGTAAGCCAGAAATTTTTACATTCTACATTACGAATCTAGTAGTCCAGCTAGAAAATAAGTTGAAGACGTGACAATGCCAATTTGCGGTCTCTGTCTCGTATTTCGACACATTTATTGGCCGTTTAATCAATAGACCTTTTCACCAATAGCGGCGCCATCTTGAATTCGCAATGCATTATGGTCTATCCAGGGTAGCAAGCTCCATTAAAAGGGCGATTGCGTAGTTTTCAGACACAATGCAGTAATTTTTTCTTTATAAATACTTTTGTGGCAACAATATCTAAATATAATAATTGTCATATTGGTAAGAGAAACAATTCTCGGACGTGTCAGGATAGATTCATGACAAATGTATCCTTATATGTACGAAAATTATTACTTTTACCAATGTGACAACGATCATATCTAGACATTGTTGCCATGAAAGTGTCTATAAAGAAAAAATTACCGCATTGTGTCTCAACACTAAGCAATCACCCTTTTAATGGAGCTTATTACCCTGGATAGACCACAATTCATTGCGAATTCAAGATGGCGCCGCTATTGGTAAAAAGGTCCATTATTGGCCGTTTTTATACTCGGGCATGAAAGAGTTCATGTTGAATTTGGTACACTCGGATTTTGTGTTTATAAAATGCGCTTGCCCAGTTTAGGTTAGTATGAAGGAAGGTATACTTTGTTTATAAATGGGCTAAGCTTGGTTAAGATATCATTTGTTAAGCGATCGTAGCACGCACACTGCGTGTATATGATGTCAGGTTTGATGTGCACCCCTGTCATAAATATGAGAACGTGACTAGAAGAACGGTACCACGGCAAAACAATAACTTTACTTACTCCTGTTGGCAGTGACAAATTAAATTTATCGCTGACTGAAAAAGTTATTTCGCGAAATACAAGACAGAGAGCGCAAATTGGCATTGTCACGACTTCAACTTATTTTCTATATAGCTGGACAAGATGCGTAATGTACTGAATGTAAAAACTTCTGCGTTACAGGGTTCCTGAAGCACTGAAAGTTATGTAATTTTTTAGTTAGTAAATATCTATACGAACGTCGTGTTTACTTCAAACAGGTAATACATTTATTTTTATTGTATTTCGAGAAAAAAAAACGCGTTTTAGAGCATTTTAGCGACCCACGACTTTACCTACGACACACGGGTCGTGTATCGTGCGTGGGTCACGCCAGTTACTCAAACTCCAAAAACGTTACTTCGCAACCTCATGCCCAGGGCCATTTGTTCCCGCCATCTTGGCCCAGTTCCCTACAAATGGCCCTGGGTACGAGGTTGGTTACTTTCCTACCTCATGCATATAGGACGTCAGACAGCAGCTCAGACCCAGCTTTAGGTTTTGTCTTTTATAATTTTTCGTCTCCGAGTGTTATCAGTCTTTTAATCAGATAGCCTTATATACGGAAATTAACACGATAGTTCTTTAATATTAAAGACCCACTATAATAATTATTCAAATCTTTATACATGCAGAGCTCTGCTATCACTGCTCTGTGGTATTGTGAGAAATACGTGTCGTGCCTTTAACAGTGTATTCAACGTGTTATTCGGCATTTCTATATTCACCAATTTATCCTTAATTCCGCATTGTATCCCCATAACCGCGTTTTATCCCCATATCCGCAATCCGCAAATCCGCGTTTTATCCCTACCCGTCTAACGCAACTTTTCTGTCCGTTTTCAAAAAAATCCGCGCCCACACGAGAACAGGAAAACGGCACTTTCAAAAAGTTCCTCTTTGGAGAGCGTCTTCGAAAAGTTCCGTTTTTGATAACTGCTTCATCGTTTACGTGTGGACGGAAGGCCAATGGCGTAACAAAAAAGTTGCGTTTTCAAAACAAATCCGGATACTTGTGGACGTAGCCTTAGTCAGACAGTCAACCAATCAACTTATCAGTCAATCAATCAATCAATCAATCAATCAATCAATCAATCAATCAATCAATCAACTAGTTCTAATACGATATCTATTTTGGTGTTTTTGTTTACATTGCATGTATGTGTATTTCTTTCATTATTTCTGCAGGCTAGCAGAGAGCATAGCAGTCATAGTCCTTGCCATGGAAAGAAGGAAGAGTCTTTGCTGCACACAACTTCTGTATCAAAGAAAAGGTTTGTGCGAAATACTAGCTGCACCCTCGCGAGTTAGGGAGTGATGGGAGTAAAGATTCTGAGTACGAGGTTGGGGACTAGAAAGCGATGATATTTATCAATTATTGACCTGGAGCGAGGGGTATTCCACAAAAAATTACCCCGAGGGATGAAATAACCCGAGGGCGAAGCCCGAGGGATATCCCATCCCGAGAGGTAATTTTTTGCCTTTGTCCTTGTCACCTCTGGTGTTGCTGTCCTTGCATGCTCGTGTTCCAAACTCTTGTTTTTCGCGTCTCGTTGCCATTCTTCTTTTTCTGGTTGTTTCTTTCTTAAATGTTGTTTTTTTATTTGTTCTGTTCGTTCTTGTTCTATTTGTTCTGTTGCTTTCATTTTACTGACTTTATTTTAGGATTTGAATATTTCTGCTATCTCTTTGATTTTAGTTCATGCTGTTGTCTGTGCAATAATGATGGCAGAAGTGTTTTCGGGCAAGGAAAAATCATCAAATTTGCACATTATTATGAAGATCGGTCTGCGTCTGAGAGAAACTTGCGATGGGACGATGTTAAAAGGAACGTGTCATTTTTAAATGATAGAATCGTAGAAAATAACAGATTGGAATACCCTAGGCTTAAACGATCAGCCAGCCAAGACAATTTACACAGTAACAGGTTTGTTATTTTTTTAAAAATGTATGTTCTGTTCGGTATAGATAATTAAAGTGCATATGAAACGAAAATTATTATTGTCTTAAATGAAAGAACTCTTAAAACGACAACGTAACATCTTTTGCAGATCTTCGCTTCTGTGCTTCGTTGTTGAGATATTTCAGTTTCTTTGATATGCAAACTAAACACTTTGACATCACACGTGTATAATGAGTTATGGGAGAAAGTTCTACATCTTTGACTATTATCAAGCGAAATCACTTCGAAGCCGATCCTGTTCGTCTATTTCGCATACAGCATTAGACATACAGATTTTTAAGTGATTTCGTTTGATAATAACAAAGCTACCGAACCTTCTCTGATAACTCATTATACACGTGTGACGTCAAAGTGTTTAATTTGCATATCAAGAAAATTTGAAATATCTCAACAACGAGGCACGGAAACGAAGATCTGCAAAAGATGTTACTTTGTCGTTTTGAGAGTTCTTTCATTTAAGACAACAATAATTTTCGCTTCATAGGCACTTTATGTTTTATTCAAACAACTTGTTACCACTCTGCACTTAACAGGTTGCTACAAGATTGACAACAGGTTTGTAGCGGCTTGATAAAATCACCACTGTCTTGTTAACTCAGACAAGAAGACAAGCCTGCATGTTGCGAATACATCCTGTTAACAACCTGTGAGACTTTTACGCGGATATAACTTCTAAAAAGAGTTTTTTAGATGTATCATGGAGCATGCGTCTGGCTTAAAAAGTCTGTTTGGGGGACTCAACTTATATTTAAAGCTAAATTTTGTGATCTACTTCAGGAACAATGTGGAAACTCCCTTGAAACGACGAAGAACCAACAGTGGTAGTGCTGTTAGTGAAGAACCAATATCACTTGATGATGATGATGATGAGTCCTCGCCTCAGTTTGGTTATGACCACAAAAAAGATCTTTCAGAAGTTAGCGATGACCGCGGAGACTTGTGGGTTCACGAGAAATGTGCAACATGGACAGCGGCAACTGCAAACAGTAAAGAAAATCTTTCCGTCACCAATCTGGTTGTGAAGGCGCTTGCCACGGTAAATAAACTGGATCTGTATCTAGTCGGATCAGCAGGCTTGTACTGGTCATTGTGCTATTTTGCCTAATTGAAACAATGAGCAGCCATTGCTCTCATTGGCAAAATGATACAATGGCCAGCCCAAGCATGAGGATTAGCAGTGAGATTATATAAGTTGAACCAGAAAGGAAAATTAATTGGACTGCAGCTATCACACCGGTTGTCACCATTTTGGATTAGTATTGAAGGCAGGGGAGACAGTTACAAAACGCTTCTCGTCAATATAGTTTTTGCATGAATGGGACGAAAAGAACAGTTTAACACATGCTTGGCCATTGTTGCATGTTGCCTTGGGATAATGGGAAATCATATGTGGCAACATAATCAGTTCAAACACTTAATATTAAATATTTAGTTAAATTTTGCAGCGTCGAAGAACATCAATGAAATGTGCAATGTTGTGCAACTTCTATCTCAAATATGCAATATATGTTGCAAATATCTAATAACCACTTTAAATCGTAGGCCCTTGGAACCTCTGCTAATTGACCATACCGAAAAAAGATGGCGTCTTGTACATTTAACCACAATTCTTTGCGTACATTAAATATTCTTTCTTGCAGAATAATTGGAAGATAGGGTTTTGAAAAGGTAAACTTTCGTAGGAATGAAGTTCATGCTTACTTAATCCATTTTGGCATGATAAACAATTTGAGCTGATTTGAGATCGCAAAGCATTGTGGTTAAATGTGCCGCCGCCATCTTTTTCGGTACCGTCAATTGAGCTCTTATCCTGTTAGAGTATTCCGTTTATTAAAGAGTGATAAACTAAACTAAGCTAAACTAAACTAAACTAAACTAAACTTCTTTTTTTTTAACAAATTTATTTGGATCATATATATTTAACAAGAATAGAACATTAATAGTATTACATAACAAGATGACGAAAGACATGCAGTACAAAAATGTAATAATAAGATCCAAAAGGGGAAGGGTGCGAACGAGACTCTAAGGCCCATGCAAGGCACCCACCCAAATAAATTTAAAAAGTCTACAAAAAATTAGATAAGGAAGGAAGAAGTGAATGACAAAGTAAATCAACGAGTGATCAATGAGTGAGCGACCGAGCGACCGAGTGAGTGAGTGGGTGAGTGACTATAGTGAGAGTGAGTGAATGCGAGTGAGTGAGGGAGGGAGGGAGGGAGGGAGGGAGGGAGGGAGGGAGGGAGGGAGGGAGGGAGTGAGTGAGTGAGTGAGTGAGTGAGTGAGTGAGTGAGTGAGTGAGTGAGTGAGTGAGTGAGTGAGTGAGTGAGTGGGTGAGTGAGTGAGTAATTTAATGAAGGTGAGTGATTTAATGAGTGAGAAAGCGAGCGCTCGAACGAATGAACAAACATTATGTTCTGTGACAAGGGCAGTCACGGGTCAAGGACCATGTACAAGTCATTTCTGCATCAAAAACTAAAGTAACCAGAGAGAAATAAACCCGCCTAAGATAACATTTAAAGGAACTAGGGCTGGAAAAATTATCAGGAGGCGTTAGTTTACATATAGTGTTCCCGATCTTAACAGTACGATTAAAATAAGATGCTTGGAAAGTACCAGTTTTACAGAGAGGGACTTGAAGAATGTCACTAGAGGTTTGACTGAGCCGAGTACGGGAGTGGTCTACAAAAGAAACATAATTATTAACGTTCAGATTTATATAACCATATAACGACTTGTAAAAAAATAATAAATCTTTGAACTAAACTAAACTAAACTAAACTAAACAAGTATATATAGACAAAGTTGTATAAATTTGTCTGCTACATTTTTGAGTGTGTAAAAAAGTGTATATCACATTTTTATACAGTAATTGTTTTTATGTTTATCTCTTTAGTCTTGTACGTGGTGTAAACGTTATGGAGCCAGTGTTTGTTGCGCTATTTCTCACTGTAAAAACGTTTTTCATTTGCCATGCGCAGTTGCAGCAGGTGTTTACCAGGTAACGTCAAATGCCGGGGTTATAAACCCTAGGCTAATACAACTTTGTAAGGAATCTTGGGTGGGCTTTATAAATGGCATAAATGGGAGTTTATAAAAACCGTTTTAGAAAAAGCTGATAAGAAATAAGTTGAAACTAATATACAGCTAAAATACATTTACCTGATTAACTGGTTTAGTGTTACTTACAGACAGATGAGCCTATATATACTTGGGGGGGGGGGGGGGGTAACCGTGATGTCTGCTAGAATAATCTTGCCAAATTTAGAATCAGCGAGTTAGAAACTAGAAGAAAGAAATGACTGTCTAATGAGCAATCTTAAGACACTGAATCGTACTGGTGTGATCAACTAAGATAATTTAAATCTCTATTGGTCGATGGATACCTCCAGTGCCCAGAACCTGTGGTCCTTTTGTCCAGCGACAAGAAGCCATCGGCTCTGGCCGGAATCGGAATGTCGGGTCAGAGAAACGTGGATTTCCGAAAGAACGTTCATGAGGATTTAAAGCAATCACCGTACTGCTTTACTTTGTTCCGGTCACAGCTGATGGTGCCTTGTCGCTGGATATAAGGACCGCAGGCTCTTGGGACGAGATACATGACTATGTCTTTCTCCTCCGCATGCGCAGAGGTTCTTTTGGAGAACTTTGAAGAGATTTGTCGGAGTGTACTCTCGGAAATAAAATATTCCCGCATTCATGTTTTCCATCAAAGTTAAAAAGTCGAAACTAACTACATTTTTGATAACGAAATACTGACGTTCCAAGCAGAACCCTTCAGCACACTAAAATCTACAATTGACTAACTACATTTTGTTACTAAAAATGTTGACAGTTTACGACTTTCTTTTATTAACTTTCTTTTATTAAAAACATTGCCTATGTAGCACTCTACTTTTTCCCATTTGTTTCTACATGCACTCCGACAAATGTTTCCGAGGATCTCCAAAAGAACCTCAGTAGAGAAGAAAGTGCCCATGCAATGTTCATGATCCTGCTAGTTACTGATATATACAGACCTTCAGTCACCTCGCGTCTTTGCTTCCATTCTTGTAAGGCACGACGTGAAGAGTCTGTATTAGCAAGCCACGATGTAAAAAGTCCGTATTATGACCCAGAAAGTTACTTCTAATTTACAGAAATGAATTCTTAATTAACTGAAACATTTTTTTAATAGAACATACGTAGCCAGAAAGCGTATTGCTTGGAACACCCTCAAGTTCTGCAAAACATTGGTAGGTCTTTTTAACCCTTCAACAGGCAATCGGACATTTTTGTCCCTACTTATATATTTTACTCTGGCTAACGCCAGACGATTTTCCTTGTCAACTGGGTACCTCTCGCAAAAAACCTGCCTGTTAAAGGGTTAACAATGAAACTTGCAATATTTAAACTAAGCATGAACGCGCTAACCTGCGTCGCAGCCCGACTTTACTTTCAACCCGTAAAAAGTGGGTTGAAAGTAAAGTCAGGCTGCGACGCAGGCTAGAACGCGCCTGCTTTTAACTCTCTTCCGTGCGTGGATTTTCCTGTAATGAGTAAAATCGTGTGACATTAGCCAGAGTAAAATACACAAGAATTGAGAGCCGGATGCCGGAACGAGAACTCACTATGATGGCAACGCTAATAGGGACGCTTGAGATGTGCGAGGAAAAATGCGCGAGGACATAAATTTCAAAAGTGCCGACGCAAGTTGGACTCTGATTGGTTACTTATTCTGTGCTACTGTGTCCTGATGCAAAAAATAATGAGAAACAGGACAGACTGAAACTGGTAAACTGACTGACATAAAATAAATGAAATTTAAGATAACGCGTTAGATAAACGTATCGTGGAGTAAGAAGTCGGAGATGTTAGCCACGAATGATATTCATGTATTTGCGGTATTACACAGCTCTTTGTTGAGTTACTTGTTAATTTGAATTGTGAACTAAAAAAGATATGTTTATAAGTTCTCTTATGAAGCAAGGCATACATTTTACTAAGATTGGCTAGTCTTGTAGTTATATGCCAGCTGATTGGAACATTTTATCAAACGACAAAAAAACTTCCTACATTAGGACATTTCAAGAAAGCTGCTTTTCGAAGATTTAATTATTTTAATGTAGCTTGTATTCATATTTTATTTTTTTAGATTTTTAAACTGTTTTTTATTGTTTAATTCTTATTATTTTTTATACCGTACTCTTTTATAAGTTTTTTTTAAACACAGGGCTCTAGTGAAAAGCACTCATTGTAATGTAGACCGACTGTATATTATTATTATTATTATTATTATTATTATTATTATTATTATTATTATTATTATTATTATTATTATTCAATGCACTTGCATTTTACTCATGTGTCAAGTAGTAAGATTGTTAATCATATTTTGTTTTGCTTGTTTTTTACAGCTTTTTGTGGCACGTGTAACTGCCCTGGGGAAGTAGGAAATATTCTGTTCTGTATAAACTGTGGTTATCAAGCACATGGTCAGTGCATCAGTCCAGCTACTAAAGTTACTCCATCAATGCGCTTGGGTTGGGAATGTAAGCGTTGTAAAAGATGTCAGGTTTGCAGGTAAACAGTCAAATAGCAACGATGTTAAGATGTTTCTTTGTCTTATATATTAACTTATATATAGGGAGAATAGTCAAAATACGATTATGAAAAGTAATATGGTAAAATACGAACGAACGATCTCACGGGCTGGCAGAATATACGCGAATTGCACGATCAGGCGCAAGCATCACTTTGGCGGGTCACAGGCATAATTTTGGCGGGCTGCATGCATAACAAATGTGGTAAATGAAGGAAATTTGACAATTTCTGAAGATATTAGCATTCAGTTGATGGTACATTTTATGCATGGGGTGTTTGAAGACCTCCTATTTAACAATTAATCGCCCATAGACGATTGTCAATTATCTTTCAAATTCTGTTTTTTTTCTACAGACACTCGATTGATGTGAAAAGATCATTAACATGCTTCAGTTGTGACAGGGCTTACCATATTTCCTGCATCGAAGAAGGAAATAATCCACGTGATGATGATCAGATCCCTCCAGCGTGGATGTGTAAGGTAAACAATATAAACTGTCGAACAAATCTTATTTTTTTCAATAGACCATTTACACAATGACGTACGATAGCAATTGAGTGACTACAACTACCAGAATGCTTTGCCAGCATCCTACTGGCAAAGCATTGTGGTAGTTGTAGTCACCTAATGATATCGGGTAACGAATTGAAGGCTGCCATCTCAGATGTAAAAGTACTCAGTTCCAGTACTTTTCCTACTATCTGAGAGCTCTCGGATAGTAGGAAAAGTACTGGGACCGAGTAGTTTTACATCCGGGTTTGCAATTTTGCCCCCAACTGATCCAAGATGGCAGCTTTCAAATGGTTACCCCATTTTGGCCCCAATGCCCCCTCTAGTTTTATTTATGATCTCTATGACCAGCATCCTATAATAGAAGATACACCCAATGCCATTGATTATACGTCATCACATAAATGGTCTATTTAAGTAAAAATTACGTACGTAAGATTACTCTTGCTCCACGTCAAAATAGGCCATTCTAAAAGTACGAGTTTTTAATTGTTAATGCAATTTTCACGAGCATCCAGCTAGAAATCACAGGCCAACATGCGTGGTTGAACCACTGGGTGAAATATGTGTTTGCAGCAGCTTTGAAGCCATGGGCATGTGACCAGTTATTTCAATGTTCGGAAAACTTTATGATCTGCATCCAAACTAAAGGGCAACACGCTTCTTGTATTGCTAACGTTGTTTATTGTGTTAATATAGTTTAATATGTCATTTCTAAATTTCGTAGAAATGTCAAAGATGCCAAAGTTGTGGAAAACATATCCCCAGAGGAAACATTCCATTGAAATTAAACGAAGCAAGTATGTTATGTGGTGAATGTCAAACGTTAAGCAGTAGAGGATATTGTCCTTTGTGCAATAAAGGATTTTGTCCACCGTCAGCCGCTACTCTTGCTGTTCAGTGTGACACGTGTAAAAAGTAAGTTGAAGTTAGTCATGAGAATTAATAATGATTTATTAATTATCAGTTTGTTTAGCTGTCGAGGCGAGAACCAAATATCCCCGCATGTAGATATAAATTGATGATGTCAAGAAAACAGATGGATATACTGTAGCTCTCGTGTCTGAGCTAGCATATCCATCTCTTCTCTTAACATAATGTATTGCAACCTGAACATTTAAGAGACAGAAAACATTTTCCGTGTTTGTATAGAGTTTTAGTATAAATTTACAATTTTCTATCACAAATCCTTGAATTTCATTGGCTATCGCAGAAGTTACAATCCGCTGAAAGAAACCTCTGGCGATAAGCCAATGCTGGCTCCCCAGTTGTCGGAGAAAATAAATCAAGTCGAACAACAGCGACGTCAGACTCAGGCATCTGGCTTATTTCATTCTAGCCTGCACTATGGTTATAGTTATAAACCAATCATATAGCCATAGCAACACATATATAGATTTATAGTATGCCATATTGTGCAAGTAATGAACTATTGTGCATGCTGATTAGATTGTATTTCATATGATATAAAAAGTCGGGTACTTTTGTTTCAGTCGGGCAGAATGTGTGCCCGTACGCCTATGAGTCCCAGAAGGTTTTGGGTTCGAGTCCCGCGTAGGAACTCAAAAAAACAACTTTCAGTAAAATGGCTCGAGGAACATTTACACTCAATTGAGATATAAATGATGTAATTATTCTCATTGTTGTTTTTATTTTTATTTTTAGATGGTTGCATGTGTCTTGTGCTGAAGTAGACCAAGATACGTACAACAGAGTTCAAGATGATGATGAATTGATTTTTGTTTGTGAATCATGTAATCAGGAAGAAATTTCTTCTAACACAAGTCAGGTAAGACGTCAGGCTATAGTGTTGCCAAGGTTGTGGTTTTATCCTTGTATAGTCTGGGCTGTATTTTTTCCTGAGAATACTTACAGCTTGAGTAGCTGTGACGAACTGGCACGTCGCCGACGTGGGCGTTGCTATTTTGTTATAATAATTTTATTTACTTAACTTTAAATATCTAACCCTCTATAAACTAATTAACATTAATATAGCTAATAATTTTACTGTCAGCAATTACACTTTTTCAACGTTTTAAGCAGTAAACGATATTTCAGCTTCCACTTGCAGCAGCTGCTATTTAATAAGATTCCAATGACTACGGCGGGGGGGGGGGGGGGCGTGGGCGTGTGGGGGGGTCTACGGTACCAGGTTTATATTAAGGTGGGTTCCTTGAACACTTATAATAGTAAATTGGTGGGATCTCGGTAGAATTTAATTCACCCAGACCCAAACGTACGGTTGGTTTCAGATTGACGATTCTGGTCTACAAGAACACGTATCAACAGTACTTCTGGCTGGTCAATCAAGACCTTCACATGCCTTATACTTTTAATGGTCTCGATTAATGAGAATCGTTTTCTAATGAATGATCCTAGATGAGTATATAATGAGTATATAATATGAGTATATAATAATGAGTGATCCTAGAGTACAGGAATGTGATTTGCAGTTTTTGTGAGGATCCATTATTTTTGTTTGTAGGTTAACGAAGATGAGGAGAAAACAGAACAAGACTCAGACACAGAAGAAAAATCAGGAGATTCTGACGAGAATTGTGAGACAGATGTTTCAAGACAAGAGTTGCGTGATTGCAATGTTGTTATTCAAGAACAGGTAACAAATTGTACAACTAGTTGGTCAACTAGTGAACCTTTACAATGGTCAAGACTTCGTTTAGCTTATTCTTTTGAATATTATTACACTAAACAACTTGGTGCAATGTTAAAAATGCATTCACGAGCCTCCGAGGCTTCTTCACAAAGTAATTCACCAGTTGCTTCGACAAGTACTGCTGAAACAACGTCTGCTTCTCAGGTTAGTGATGCATCGTGATTGGTTGGTCTTGCCGAGGGGAAAATCACTTCCAAACTTCTCGTACAAAATCTCAAAAAATCTTAAAAAAATACGCAAAAATTTCAGAAAATCCCTCAAAATCTCAAAAACATCTCCAACAAAAATATCCAACAATTCTCAAAATCCCCAAAATCCAAAAAATCCCACGGGATTTTGAAAACACCAAAAATCTCATACGTTTTTTCGGGAGTGATTCGCCCCCTTGGGTCTTGCTTCATTAAATATGCAGTAAACTAGTAGATAGAGTAAAGCTGTAGAGCTTCGAGCTTAGTGCTTTCTGAAACTTAGCTAAAAGTAAATGATCAATAGCGTCAAAAAGTAGCCAGAGTGCTGTGTAGGCAGTGTTTTGGATAGAGCAATGTGAAAAAGTGATAAACCGCTGAAGCTTTTACAAAGTAAAGAAAAAAATCTTGGCATTTTACCACTTTTTCATTTTACTGAATAATCAATAGCTGGTTAACAATCTCCTTTAAGATATAATTGTTTGTGGTTATATGCAGGTTATGTGTATAATATCACCGACAAAAGTATACATGAGAAGTACGAATGTTTCACAGCCTTTGTGTTCAAATGTACTCATGAGGCCCTGGGAGGGAGAATGCGCATAGGTACTGGCAGAATAATGTACTTTTCTTCAAAGCAATGTTTATCTTTGTCGGATGATAACCGTATACTATACAGAGTACTAAAGACAAATTATATAAAGGCAAACTGCATATTATTTGTAAGCCAAAAACCAAGACCACCCGACAACTTGAAAAAGTATAGAACAAAACATAATCCGAAAAATAATGCCACCCTGAAGATGACTTTGCAATAGAGTTGAAATATTACAATTTTACAGTAGTTTCCCTTGTTTTAACTCATATCTTGAGTTTTCAGGATGGCATTATTTTTTTGAGTATGTTTAGTTCTATACTTTTTGTAAGCCAAAACTAACGTGACGTTGGCGACTCACATATATTGCTATACCTTCCATTCCATATGAAATTTTCGACGACGTCAGGAAATAAGATATTTTAAGCTGGTACTTAATTTATGCCAGAACTAAAACTTAAAGAGACAAAGTTGGAAAGCAGAATTTTGGAATCATATGTTAAAAAATGCGGCACTGATAATTTTTTTATATATATTTAAATATTTTCTGGGAATTTATCAGTCTAGTTGAACGTTAAGGCCAGATTTTGGTGTTAACTTCGTTCAGTAGCATACAGTTTTCTTAGTAGTTCTATATCATTCATTCACTTACAAAATTAAAAAATACTTCAGTGTTTCAATGTTTTAAGATAAGGTGCAAAATTGTCGGCTTTCAATACTCTTTTTATTTTGGGCTCTTTCTTTTCATTTCTGACATTTCAACAGTGCTAAGATTTTAGGTTTTTGTTGACCTATTTTATACGACATCGTATAAAACGGGAAAGCAATCCTTTATTATCTGCCAAAATTATCTTAAACAGGTCTCTCGCACGTTTTAATTTTCTTAAGCACATATTTGATCATTCGTGTTACTTTCACGACACTCGGACATAAAGACCCAACATAAAGACCCCCCACCCCGACATAATGAGAGTTTAGTGAGGGTATTAACCCCCGCCCTTGCATAAAGATAGTTTGCTGACGGTGTTAAGCCAAACACACCATAAAAGTATACTTTCTTATACAAGTGTACATACAGTAGAGTTTAACGTTGATTTAGAAATAATTATTGTATATATTGCATTAATTAGATTAATTCTAGTATTTTATTTGTTTTATTTGAATGGGAAGTCAGTTTTTACTTGTTTTATTTACAATGCAAAATATACAGCTGTCCTGAAGCTTGTAATATAACTGAACTACTTGGTTCTAGTAGTACCACTGCTCAACGATGACTTGACCCAAATCTGATCTACTGTTTACAAGCTTGCACTGCTCATTGTGCCATTTTGCCTTGAACAATGGGCAACCACCTGACTTCTACAATACTCAGTTATTAATGGCACAACGCCAGTCCAAGTTAGACTGTTTACAATTCACCTCATCAATGATTTGCATGGCTGAGCTGTTGGTAGCCACTTATAATGTATGAAACACAAAGCAGAAAGTTTGACTTTGTGTGTAAACGACATGTTTTTAATATAAACACGTTTTGTGGAAACACTTTTGTGGAAACACCATGGTGTATCCACAAAACTTATCTGTATTACATTTTCGCCATGAAAACTTTCAAAGAATTATTAGACATGTTTTTACTTTTACAAATTATTATGCATGGTTCAACATTTCATGTCTTAATCTTTTTTTGAATTGCGTTCACGCCAGGCAATTTTACTCAAACTCTCGCAAAGCAAAATCTAAAATTCGTATTCTAAATTTAATTTGACTGAACATATTTAATTTTTTCTTAATTGAAATGACATAATTTAATTGTTACAACATTTTTTTTTTCAAAACGTAGCAGTGAAATTCCGCAGGAATCTATTTATTGTTTAAGATACGTTTTTTCTACAAATCAGTATTTGATGTCAAGCCTGTGTTTTGCAAGTGGGGAACTTATTTTGTACAAGTGTGTCTGAACACTTCGCTATACTAGTTTTATTTTTTTCAAATTTCAAGAATTACCTTTTCAAAAATAATTTATGTGAATGCATATGCTTAAGCTGTTTTTCCAAGAATTTTTTAGTACATCGTGTATACTGTCAGAGTTGCTTCCTGTTTCCAAATCTTGATGTTTTCACAAAATCTGTCATTATTCTCAATATATGTTGAGTTGTTGACTCAAAGGAGAACTGGATAGGAAACTTAAAACGATGTTACGAAACTGGAAACGATGTTTGCACAACTTGCTCTGGTAATTATACACTAACATTACTAGACCTATAAGTGTATAATATATGGCACATATATTATATAATATATAATAATGTTATGTGGGACCTATACCACATAACATTACCATAGCAAGTTGTGCCAACATTGTTTCCGGTTTCGTAACATATTTTAAGTTTCCTATCCAGTTCCCCTTCCACGCTGAACAGCACACAAGGCGTATCGCTGACAATACGTTTTTGTACTTGAGCAAGCAGTATAAACAAAAGGCTCAAAATCTGACACATTCACCAGGGCCTTTGATTTCCAGTCAGTTTACCGAGGTCCTGGGAACGAGGATATGATGAGCATAACTGGGAATAAGAGCTTGTGAGCATGCGTATTCACTAATATTTAGTTGTTTAGTTTTATTAGAAGTTAATATAGTCAATTGAGAGAAAAGACCAATTTGGCTTTGTTTTATGCCTTTCATTTTGTGTGAAAACTAACCTACACTTCATGAGAAATAATTGCATGGCCAATATTGGAATCAGTCACAATCACTTGGAAAAATGTTAGCTCGTTGCTTGGCCTGTTTTTTAGATGTTAGCCAGCTGTGGTTTTGTCTTCTCAATTGATTATAATTACTTCAAATTAATATTTAGTTTCAGTTTAATCTCGCCCTCCGAAATATCGTCCTGGCATTCTTGCTAAATGGTCGTTCTTCGTTCCATTTTCGTTCTAAAATGCCTAAGCGATGTTTCCTCTAGTTTAGAAAACCTTTTAAAACTATTTAAGAATGAAACCAAAATTTTGCCAGAAGTTTATCACTTCGAAAATCAATGCAGGTTATCACGCTGGTTTGGAAAATAATTTGCCTTAGATAACACCCCTGCCAACCATTGTTCGCATGCGTGCACTCAATGATTATAAATCAAAAAGGGCGGGAAATTATTACGTTTATTTGAAGATTACGTTTAAATACAAGATGGCAACTGAGATATTGTTTTAGGAAATCTTGTATGGCTTCGGTGCTAACTTTGTAAAATATTCTCTGGGAGATATGCCTTCCGTAATTTTTAAACCTTTTTGAAAGAGATAAATCTTGCTAAGGGCCCGTTTACACGTGCGAGTTTTGATGCGATAAATATCTCCAACTTCTGATTTAGGTGCATGTTAAGTAGAAAAAACAGTCAGCGGATTGTACCGTGGTCTCATCTTCCTCACTTTTCTGCTCGTACGTAATTGCTTAACATGCATCTAAACCAGAAATTGGCGATATTTATCGCTTCAAAAATTGCACGTGTAAACAGGCTTTAACTCTTTCTTGTCCGAATTGGTCTTTAGTATTTTATTCCGGCTAACGCCAGACGATTTTATTCACCTCTGGGGAAGCCCCCGGACAGGAATGAGTTATAAATTATCTCTTTAACTCTTTCTTGTCCGAATTGGTCTTTAGTATTTTATTCCGGCTAACGCCAGACGATTTTATTCACCTCTGGGGAAGCCCCCGGACAGGAATGAGTTAAGGTGTTTTCTCTGTGATTGATGTTGCCATGTACAGTTTTCCGACATTTCTTGTAGTGCCTTACCTCTGTAAGTTCACGCATGCGTAAACGTTTACCAGGGGTGTTGTCCCACATGGGGCTTTTTGTTTTTTTCTGAAACTTCAAAATGCAAAACTTCTGCAGAATTTCTTTTTCACGGCAGCTGTGGTGTGTCTAAAGGCTTCTAGGACAGCGTCGGCCACGGTTGAAATACAAATATTACCAGGGTTAAGTCACGTTGGCCTGAAAAACAGAGAAAAATCTTCTCGACGTTTCGAGCGAAGGCCCTTCGTCAGGAGAAATTATTGGTTGTTTACTAATTTCTCCTGGCGAAGGGCCTTCGCTCGAAACGTCGAGAAGATTTTTCTCTGTTTTTCAGGCCAACGTGACTTAACCCTGGTAATATTTGTGATGTGTCTAGTTGTGTATATATATATATATATATATATATATATATAAATGTATGCTGTATCGAATTTTTATTATCTGTACGTATAATCATGATTGGGCAACATATACACACGCCCTTTGTAATGTAGACCAGCGGTTCACTTGCAAGGTGAATGGATATCGATCATTGCCTGAATACTGTTATTGCGTTCAATTCAATCAGTGTTGACGGCTATATCGGTCATTTACCACCGCTGTATACATCAATCGCAGTCACTAGTGTTCGTAATTGGTCCTCAAACATTTTAATAATCATTTACACGATGACGTACGATTAGCATTGGATCACTACAACTACCAGAATGCTTTGCCAGTATTCTCCAATCTCAACAGTATCCTACACGCGTAAAAATGCCCGCGTGCAAGCAAGTGCATTTACACTGGTTGTTCCCAATTTGTTGACAACTAATAACAAGGTTGATGACTCCATTGGACTTGTGACAAGTTGTTCCAACAACTCGTCACCGCTCTGTACTTTTAAGGTTGGCAACAAGAAGCTTGTATTGGCTTGATAAAATTACAACTTGTTAACAGGCCTGCTGCTAGCTTGTTTCGAACACATCCTGTTAACAAGCTGTGGGACTTTTACGCGTGTAGTGCTAAAAATAGAATTTACTGGCAAAGCATTCTGGTAGTTGTAGTCATCTACGTCACCGTGCCAATGGCTTCCTTATAATGAACAGAAAGGGAACACATTCGGCTTACCTCTGGAAAGACAATTTTTTTTTATCAAAAACATGGTTCGTATGGAGTACATTTTTAACTGATTTCTCCAGTATAAAAAAGGAAAATGCATTCCGGAATAAAATTTAAATGTAAATGTAATGTAAAACACAATTTTAATAATAAATTCTCGGGTATAACTAAGTGATTTTTGGAATAGACTGAGTCTGAACATGACTTAATTAACGTAAAAAGTCTACTATTAAAATTGTTCCATTGACGTTTGATTATTTTCATTACAGTTTATTTGGGATTACATTCGTTTTGTTTATGTAATACTAAAGAAGGCGTTAATTGAGAAAAATGTTTAAAATTTTAAACCTAAATCTAAATAGGAAGCTCAGAGAGTTTCTAAGGCCCGTTTATACAAGAGCAAAAGTATCCGGATTCACATTGTTTTTCATCCTCATGGGAATAAAAACTGTGAATCGGGATACCTTTGCTCTAGTGTAAACGCGGTCTAAAAACGACTTCAGTGAAACATCTAGAAACTGAAGTTTGAAGATTTCAAGTTTTGGAAATTTTGATTTTTGGACAAAAACTTGAACTAACAGCTTGGTGTCTTCATGCAACCTATGAAATGATATTAAACTAACATTTTCTTCGACTAATGCGCATATATTGTGCGTTGTCGATAAACCTTAATTTTGTGAATTAACTCTACATGTAGCAGAAATAAACGTGTATTGAGGTCCAATACGTTCTAGTGACATGAATATTTTTAGAATAATTATATTTTTCCTACAAAATTTGAATCAATAATTTCCGTTCTATATTTATTATCTGTATTTCTGAAAAGGCAGTTGATACCTGGTTGAATCTTGTTCAGCTAACATTCGACCTATAGGCTCAGTTTCCAGTCGGTATGGCTTCGGAGAAACCGAGTGTACACTGGACCCAGCGTTGCCATGGTATCACCATCCTTCTCATTAAAGTAGTTAGACTCTGTCATTTTGTAGCCTAGACTTTGCAACTTGTAATTATAGTATCAAAAAATTTGTCTATTTAAACTGTGTTAGTGTAATTTAGTAGTCTGTATGTATTTAATCAATCGTAAAATCTACAGAAATACAATAATTTAGAAATCATTTTCAGAGATTTTTCACAATCTTTTCCCCGCAGTTAGTAATAGCGCAATTGTTAGCTGGGTTTTCGCTCCAGTAAGGCGGGAGATTAGGCTTGTCTGTATTCGCAGGTTGGGTTTTCGCTGGAAGTAACTCTGACTGCCATTGGTTCATTTATGGTCACGTGACATATTGGACAAATCCCGCGCGCAATATCTTGGGAAACGTCAAAACTTTAGAAAACAAGACTGTTTCCCTCGGGATCAGATTGTAAGTGTACATTGTCGTAGCGTGAATTATTAACCGTAGCCAGTTTGTATGTGTAGAAAATGAATGGTCCTCAAGTCGCGACTTGCTCTGTGGTTCTGTGCTTGGCCCAATACTATATTTGCTATACACAGCTCCCCTCGCAGATGTAATCAAACGCCACAATATGTGTTATCACTTCTTTGCGGATGACAGTCAGATATATACTGTATGATGTTTAAACCGTTGCGCCCTGACGAGTTAGATTATTTCAAATCTACTGTTGAAGCGTGCGTTCGCGATGTAAATTATTGGATGACCGCTAACAAGCTTAAACTCAATAGCGACAAAAAGCGGACAAACAAACCAAAATTGACTTTCAAATGATTGCAAAAGAGCCATTATCTATTGTTCGGACTGCAAGAATTGGGGGTAAAAGCGGACAAACATCAATCGTGACGTCATCAGGACGGAGCGCTATAGTGGTAAGACAGAACTACCAGTGCTAAACGCCCGCCATCGACCACCACCACCGCTGAAATGTATCTTTTACACGGAAATTTACACACTGATCAGAGAAGTTGCATCTAATATTCCCGTGCATGTTGATGAGGGGAAATATACGTAAGCGAGAAATTTAGAAGAAGACAAAGGATTTCTTTGTCTTCTAATTTTCCCTCATCAACATGCACGGGAAAATTAGAAGACAAAGGATAAATTTCCCTCTTGCATGAGCGATGAGGGAAATACGAGGTTTACAGTGCATTCCCTCGGAGAACAAAAGAATCCGAGGCGATCATGTTATTATACAAACTAATACCATGACTTTTTGGGAAATTAGCGATTAAATTTCCCCTTTGCCTCGGGCTGCGGGAAAGTTAATCGCTAATTTCCCTCCTCAAGTCGTGTTATTACTTATAATCATCATCAGACCAAGTGATCTGATGGTCAAGTGATCTTGGTCTGATGATGACTTTGGAATAGAGTCGAAATATTATCATTTCATCTTTTTTTTTGTCTTGTTTTGATCCATATCTTGGCTTTTTCAAGATGTTCATTTTCGTAATATGTTTTATATTATATTTCCTAAAATTATCGGCTGGCTTTGGATTAAAGTACAATAACAATTATGATTATACAATACTGATACAATCTCAACTGTGATTGGCTAAAAACCTACAGGCAATTCTTGATGTCTTGCCAATGACGCGCTGGCCAGAAACAAACATGGCGGCCGTCCTTAGGAGTGAAGATCAGAAGCGGATTAATCCGGCGGATTTGGCACGTTTTGTTGACGCTAAAACCACCAAGAAAAAACAAGCGAGCTACACATACAGCTGTTAGAGTTTAAAGCAGTGTTTGAAAGAGAAAATTGTATTTGAAAGCGAAAAAAGTTAGCGAACCTCGAACTGAAGACGGTATGAATATTTACTATTTTTGCCTAACTTTGTAAAAAACTTTCTAAAGGCTTCTACATTTATAATTGTATAATAAAACAATTATTTAATTCGGTTATCGCATGATATCAAGAATTATCAAGGCTCTGTTTGTGTTATCCGCCTCGGCCTTGATAATTCTTGATATCATGCTCAACCTCATCCAATAATTGTATAATGTAATTTTATGAAATGCAAATATTAGAATATAACGTACTTTATTAATTGTTGTAAAAATAACAATGATTTCTCACTAATTTATCAGCCACCAATGAATTAAAAATATTTAGCAATGTTGCAATTTTCAAGTATTTAAATACAGTTCTAATTACAACCGCTTTTAAAATCGTTGCCGACACCAATGTACATTATAGAATATCAGGAAAAATGCCGTAGCACTTCTCAAATTGATAAATATTAAAATCACAAACTGTATACAATTTTAAAAAATACGTTATCTGAATCTTGAATGGGTGGAAAAACGACGAACTTTGTAAGCATTTCCTCGTAGGTAACCATGACCATGACCGTCGTAATAACTTGCAGAAGACCAATCTTTCATTTGGTTTACAGATTGCTTCACTTCAGAATATGTCTGCGATGTTCTTTTGTTATACAAAGGAAGAACTTCACTTGCTTCGCCTGAAAGTGCCTGAAATATGATAAACAAAACCAAAAAAAATCAAAATTTAATATAGTAAGGTTAGATATACTGCAACAGATAACGTAGGAGTCTAATGTTTCGAGCGAAGGCCCTTCGTCAGAGAGAAACGAAAAGAGTGTAAACAAACAACGAGTTTATATAAGAATAATAATCATGTGACCAAAAATAAGCCAATCAGTTAAAAATTAATAATGAGATGCGACTGGATGCGACATAAGTCGCAAGCTAACGCATGCAAGTCATCGCAAGCTGGCGGTCAAACGAGACACAAGCAAGCACAAGCTAAAACTTGCGATGACTTGCGTTCTCGTTTGATCAGGGCTTTGAAGTGCTTATGCAACGAAATTTCACCCCAGTTTTTTTATGATTGCATTTGAGAGAACACTTAAATTGACAACGTAACATCTTTCGTAGAATTTCGTTTTCTTACTTCATTCTTGAGGTATTCAGGTTTGTTTGATATGCAAATGTCATACTTCTGACATCACACTGTATGACTTTTTAGAAAAGTATGTTTTTCTTTGAGATTACTTATCGAAAGTACTTAATAAAAATTTGCACTTGCATGTAGCCATGACTGGTCACTAAACGTGTGTAGCAAATATTTGGACTATCCTACATAAAAGTGATGCTCTTTCAAGAAGTCAATGTGATGTCATAAGTATGACATTTACATATCAAACAAACCTGAATATCTCAAGAATGAAGCAAGGAAACGAAATTCTAGGAAAGATGTTACTCTGTCAATTTCAGTGTTCTTTCAAATGCAATCATAAAAAAACTGGCGTGAAATTTCGCTGCAGAAGCACTTTAAAGTTTAATCCTTAAATAGAGTATATCATTAACACCAAAACTTGGAGAATATATAATCAATTAATCACTGAAAACTAACAAAAGAGTGGAAAGAAAATAATTACCTTAATATATATCAATGCATCCGTTCCGTATCCTTCCATTGAAAACAACTGCAAGTCACCTCCAAAATATTTGGCATATAATCTTGATAAAGGCAACCCGTAGCCATAACCTGCCTAAAGTAATTAAAATGGAGTGGATATTAATGATAAATAAATATTCAATTCAGAATATAGTAGTTCCAAGAAAAAACCCAACATTTGCATTATCTTGACCGTAAAATGTACAAAAAAAGGATCAATTATAGGAAATTAAGAAGAAAACGAAATAGATCGAATAGAAAATGAAAATTCATTTCATATAACTTTACCGCCGTGTGTTCCGAAGTTCATTGGGAAGTTCCGAAGTTCATTGGGAAGTTCCGCAGTTCATGGGAAGTTCCGAAGTTCTTTGGGAAGTTCCGCAGTTCATTGGGAAGTTCCGCAGTTCACTGGGAAGTTCCGCAGTTCATTGGGAAGTTCATTGGGAAGTTCCGCAGTTCATTGGGAAGTTCCGCAGTTCATTGGGAAGTTCCGAAGTTCTTTGGGAAATTCCGCAATTCATTGGGAAGTTCCGCAGTTCATTGGGAAGTCCCGCAGTTCATTGGGAAGTTCCGAAGTTCACTGGGAAGTTCCGCAGTTCATTGGGAAGTTCCGAAGTTCTTTGGGAAGTTCCGCAATTCATTGAGAAGTTCTGAAGTTCATTGGGAAGTTCCGAAGTTCACTGGGAAGTTCCGAAGTTCACTGGGAAGTTCCGCAGTTCACTGGGAAGTTCCGCAGTTCATTGGGACGTTCCGCAGTTCATTGGGAAGTTCCGCAGTTCATTGGGAAGTTCCGCAATTCATTGGGAAGTTCCGCAGTTCATTGGGAAGTCCCACAGTTCATTGGGAAGTTCCGAAGTTCACTGGGAAGTTCCGCAGTTCATTGGGAAGTTCCGAAGTTCTTTGGGAAGTTCCGCAAATCATTGAGAAGTTCTGAAGTTCATTGGGAAGTTCCGAAGTTCACTGGGATGTTCCGCAGTTCATTGGGAAGTTCCGAAGTTCATTGGGAAGTTCCGCAGTTCATTGGGAAGTTCCGAAGTTCATTGGGAAGTTCCGAAGTTCATTGGGAAGTTCCGAAGTTCATTGGGAAGTTCCGAAGTTCATTTGGGTTCGGAGCTTCCCAACGAACTTCGCAACACACGGCGGTACAGTATAGTATGTAATCAACAGTATAATACATGTATATCGAGTTAATTCGTTTCTGCCTTATGTATGTAGATCTTTATTTAAAGGAAACACGCTAGCCCCAACAACGCTAGCTGATTTCCATGGGACCTAAGATTGCCTGGATACATAATAAGTATGAAATAAGAAAACCTAATAAAAATAATGGCAAGATGGTATCAAACCGTGTATTTATACGTCTTAATTTGATCAATAAATGTTTACTAGTCAAAGAAACTGCTAGTTTTATTCAAATTCTGCTTTCACTATGAAAAATAATTAATACTCTTACCAACGGAGCAACGTTTCCAGTTGCAACAGGTTGTGGAGCTGTCGTATAATGATACAAGAAAAGTTTCTCAAGTTCACTTTTAGGAATTCCGCCTCCGTGATCTGAAATCTTGAATGAAATGATGGAAATACATATGAAAGTGTAAATTAAAACGTGTATTGTATGGTTTCACTACAATCTAAATATTCTTGTTTTGACACAAAATAATGATAAAAGAATATAAATGTTAAACCATCATTAATAATTAATGAAGACAATTCAAAAGAAATGAACAACAGATTGTTTGTGGAGTATAGAAGGTTCGGTGAATATGCAAATTAAATAAGAGCTCTCGTGCGGATGGGAACACAGGATTGATTAATAAAACATCAATACTGTACCAGCATACTAATTAGGACCCATTGGCTCAAATTGAGCTTCGGCTGGCTGTTGTAAATCCCATACAGTTCGGATGCCCATATTAGCGAGGTTCAGATCACACTTCCACTACCGCTACCGCTACCATAAATATAATTAAGCATGTCAAATATTGTTTTTACGTTCAGTAATGGTCGCAGGTCTCAAACCTAGTGCAAAAAGAAAGCGTTTGACGGTACTAGGATTAAAACCAACTACGACTACAGAACGAAAAAACAAACATTACACCAGTTTAACCACATTTACGGTAGCGGTAGCGGTAGTGGAAGTGTGATCTGAACCTCGCTATTGTATCTACATGTATTACTTAAATGATAAAGATGATATCTCTTTTTAACTTTGCCGCAAGTGAGTAATTTGCAAACAAACAAAATGAATATGCAATAAACTCAAACATTATGGCAGGGAAACCGCAACAACGTAGGCCATTTACTGAGAGGCCAATTGTAAAGAAATACACCTTAAAATAGACACCCCAAAAAGCAACAACAAAAAACAAGCAACAAGCAAACATTTGAATATATACATAAGTTTTCTCTATTTTACCTTTATCGTAAGATCTTCTTTTCCTCTTGTAATTAAGACATTTACTTCAGGTAGATGATCATCACCATTATTTTCAACAACAGCTCTCACCGAGTTCTATAAGACATCACAAAACAAATCAAGAATACTGTTTATTTAGCGCACATTATTTACCCCCACTATTTCTGATGTACTGTAATTATTCGAATAAACCCCCTGTTTTGTTTTTCGACCTCGCGAATTCACGTTTATTTGAGAGGGGAGGAACGGTGTTTAGTTTTTGACCACAAAAAACATCTGAATGTGTGATAAAGGTAACTATTAATAAACTAAGATGGATACAACAATTTAAGGAGATTTTCCACTAGGCGAAAAATGTCGCGTGAAGCGACATTTTCTTTTGTCTCGCAAGCTCTCGAGTGGAACTAATTAGCCAAGACAAAAGAAAAATGTCGAGTCGGTCGACAAATGTCGCCTAGTGGAAAAACGCCATTAGCTGATGTGATTGTTTAGCTATAATTGTTATAATACTGTAAATCATAATAATCGAACAGGCATTGCGCCAACCAGCTGGGCACGAGTTTTACATTCATGCCAAATGCGGTGCATCGCATAAACTGGAGTAACATTTCTAAGAGTTTATTCTCTAGTACCTTGAGCAGTTCAAAAACCATGTGATAAAGATGAGATGGAACGTAAGTCGTTCTAATTGGCGTGTGTTGGTTGTCCTCTATTGCTACAGTAAAACAAAACAAAAACAAAATAATTACCTAAAAACTTTTTCAATAGCACAAGAATAAATAACAAAAACTGAAGTTAACGTTTCATCAGGATTAGAAAAATTATAGTGTGCTGTGAATTTGAAAATATATATAGAGAGAGGATATTACACGGTGGTGCGAAGATATGGATTTTATCTTCGAGTGGTGAAAACAATATTTTACGAATGGGCGTAGCGAATGAGTAAAATATCGTTTTTACCACGAGAAGATAAAATTAATATCTTCAAGCCATCATCGATATCTGCACTAGTGAGGATACGGAAAATACGACACTGCATATTTTCTAATAAAACACTCGCATCTATATAATAAAATGGATTAGCATATACCTCGCAGGTGAATAGTGCTTTTCGCGCAATCTGATTGGTTCCTCTAGCTCGGGATATCCTTCACTATTCACCTGCGGGCAAAACAAGATGGCGGCCAGTTTTGCTTTGTTTACCGAGGCAGAAGATTTTGTTGATAAACAAGGGTGATGTAGTAGGATAACGAGAAAAGTCAACAAAATTAAGTAGAAGAGTGTCCACAGGTATGTTTCTTTACAATTTTCTAGCCATTAATATATTCAAAAGCTGTAAAAACTATTTTGTCGACAAATAATCGAGTACGCCGAGTTGCTAGCGGCCGACATCGACGGCCGTGTCTTGTTTATACTCTTGTATAAAAATACCGTAAAATATAAGAATGTTAAACTTGTTATTTCATTTATGAGGTCTATGCTAAAACAATTATTCACCTCAGTGTCGGTGAATAGTGTGGATATTCACCTCGCCGAAGCGGCTCGGTGAATATCCAGCACTATTCACCTCCACTTCGGTGAATAATTGTTAAATATGAAACAGAATAACTAAAACCTTTGAACAACTTTATCCTTGGTTATCTACTGTAGGTTTTAAATTACTTTTTTGGACCTACCATTAAATTCTTCAATTGTTACGTCTGGTGAACTAAGATAAACTTGTTCACATAAAAACCGTGCATTCGATGCTGCATCTAAAATACACAAACACAATGTTCGATAATTATACTTCTATTGAATTATTAATGGTAATAATTCATGAGGAAAACACAAAGAAAATCAATGTTTAATGAATGTCTGTATATGTGATACAGATTCCTCTTGATTTACATAAACTTTAGTTTTGATTTTCTCGACTTAGACAACGTTTTTTTAGAAAAATTACTACGCCAATGAACTTACCAAATCGGATCGTTTTAGAAGTCATTTACAGAATTCGTGTCCGTTCTGTATCGGGATACTCGGCTTCGCCTCGTGTCTGTATACCCCGATACAGAACGGCCACTCATTCTGTAAATAGTACTTATCCTACTAAACGGGTGAAATGTGAAGTAGCAACACAAGATGTTTGACGTTTAGTTAGCATGAAGGCGGCTCAACTTCCAAGCGAAAAGAGCGCCGCCACTCAGGGGAACATTTATTCTACAATATGTCTACGAAGTTATTGCAAATACTCAAGTCTAAAAAAAATATTAAATTTTAACTGTATATCCAATGTTTTGGAGCGTCGTTGCAATCGCGGCCATATTTTATTTCAGAATCCGAGCCAGAATCACTTTTAAAGCCAAAATTTACACATCAGATATGTATTTTAAAATTCAGTTAATGCACTTGATCAGTAAAAACTGTATGCATGTACAGTACTATTAAAATACTCATTAATAATTCATGAGAGAAGACAAAAGAAATTAGTCCTAATTAGTATGCTGTAAATCAGAAACAACATCGTCCTAGTTTGCATAAACTTTTCCTTCGATTTACAGTACTCAGCTAAAATGACTTGAATCTCCAAAATAATAGGTAAACATAGTTATTCAGATGAAGTTATTCCATACAAATATTCCATGCAGTCCGGTCGCCCATAGCATATCTAATTACTTATAAAGCTTACCAAGAACAACAGAAGCAATGCTACAGTCTTCGTCAAAACAACCAATCCAATTAGTGGTTGATGTGGTTGCATCATGGTCAAAAATTAACACTGAAAGAAAAAAATTAAAACATTTAACAATGATATCAAGATAAATAAGACTAATAGAAGCGATCGAGAGTTTGTGGTATTATTTATTGCTAAAAGCAATCATATTTAACTATTTATTGATTTATATATTTATTTTAAGCAATAAATAATAAACCCGGTTGCTTCTTTTACAATTTGTCACCATGCAAACAATTAATACTAAACAATATTATTAATTCAAAACTGATGTTTTATACAATGATCAATTACCTAGTCCGCACTTGTCGTAAGAATCAGGGACAGTTCTATCCCGATTGTCCGCTATTCTTAGGACAGCCACGTTCATACTTGTCGTGACTTGTCGTAAGAACCAGGGACACTTTCTATCCCGATTGTCCGCTATTCTTAGGCCCAGCCACGTTCACACTTGTCGTGACTTGTCGTGACTTGTCGTGACTTGCCGTAAGAACCAGGGACAGTTTCTATCCTGATTGTCCGCTATTCGTAGGACAGCCACGTTCACACTTGTCGTGACTTGTCGTAAAATTCGTAACAATCCAGGATTTTTCCTGTCTCCGAGCGTCCCAGACGAGTGGTTTCAGTGTTCTTCAGTGTTCACACATGTCGGAACTAGTCGTAAGAATCCCAGATCGTCGGCGATCATCTGGGATACATTTTTCAAATAGAAATGATTCCAATTCTTGCGATGTTTCCGATCAGATCGGCGACTGTCTGGGACGTTACTTCAATCATGTGCACACTTGTCGTAACAATCCCAGACGATCGGGGACATGAAAAATTCCCGATTCTTACGACAAGTGAGAACCAATGCTTAATGCAATACGAAGCACTTCCTATATCCTTATAGCAAGTTTAGTAAAATCCTTTAGGGAACTTACAATGTTGGGTGATCAGAGTTCTGATTCCAATCCGATTCATATAAAATCGATCTAAATAATAAAATACATTCACAAACTCATCAATAATTTATTAACCATTTATTAAATTAATTTTATTTTTTTGCGTGCTACAGTACTTTACATTTATTTATTTATTTTTTTATTGCTTCGCAACATTGGAATGTTCATTGTCAATAACCCAATTTTACGGTGGCCCACAACGGCAACTTCAAATGTGTGTGTTGGTGATACAAATACGTGTGTGTGAACACGAGTTGCTGCAAATATGTGTGTGTATTATAACGAGTTGCTGCAAATACGTGTGTGAAACGAGTTGCTGCAAATATGTGTGTGAAACGAGTTGCTGCAAATATGTGTGTGAAACGAGTTGCTGCAAATACGTGTGTGAAACGAGTTGCTGCAAATATGTGTGTGAAACGAGTTGCTGCAAATATGTGTGTGAAACGAGTTGCTGCAAATATGTGTGTGATATGAGTTGCTGCAAATATGTGTGTGATATGAGTTGCTGCAAATATGTGTGTGATACGAGTTGCTGCAAATATGTGTGTGATACGAGTTGCTGCAAATATGTGTGTGATATGAGTTGCTGCAAATATGTGTGTGATATGAGTTGCTGCAAATATGTGTGTGATATGAGTTGCTGCAAATATGTGTGTGATATGAGTTGCTGCAAATATGTATGTGATATGAGTTGCTGCAAATATGTGTGTGATATGAGTTGCTGCAAATATGTGTGTGATATGAGTTGCTGCAAATATGTGTGTGATATGAGTTGCTGCAAATATGTGTGTGATATGAGTTGCTGCAAATATGTGTGTGATATGAGTTGCTGCAAATATGTGTGTGATATGAGTTGCTGCAAATATGTGTGTGATATGAGTTGCTGCAAATATGTGTGTGATATGAGTTGCTGCAAATATGTGTGTGATATGAGTTGCTGCAAATATGTGTGTCAAGAGTTGCGAAGTTCTCTGCATATTCATCAGGTGGTCGCTATTACAAAAAATACAATTTACTCGCGCGCTATTCTATAGAAGTTTTTTTTTAATTTAGATATATCGTACAGCATTTAATGTTCTTTCATGTAGTATAAGTTCTACTATTCCACAGTCGCATAAACCCATGAACGACTCAGGCAAGCCTTAAACAAGTTGATTTTGTCTAAATTCTATACGTCGAGAGTGCGGATGGTAAATGGTAATCTGTCGACAGTCGATCTTGACTGAAGAGTCTTCTTTAAAATTGGTTGTGAATGTTGCTCCGTCACATTGGATGCAACACTAGTAGCTTACGTAAGGAGAGAGCAATTTTTAAGCAGCGAAATGTTGCGAGGTTTGTCGACCATTTGATTAAACGCGAAGAGTTTGCCATATTTATTAACTCTCCACAAAACGCCTTTCACCGTTGAAATAAATTAATTTGATAACATAACATTGAAGTGTTATTGTATTTAGTACACCGATTTATACCAAAGAACTACTCACCCCGAAAGTAAAATAACTGTCCACCCTCTCGATATAGAATTTAGGCAAAATCAACTTGTTTAAGGCTTGCCTGAGTCGGTCATGGGTTTGTGTGACTGTGGAATAGTGGAACTTATACTACATGAAAGAGCATTAAATGCTGTACGGTATCTAAATTAAAAAAAAAACTTCTATAGAATAGCGCGCGAGTAAATTGTATTTTTTGTAATAGCGACCACCTGATGAATATGCAGATAACTTCGCAACTCTGACACACATATTTGCAGCAACTCGTATGACACACATATTTGCAGCAACTCATATGACACACATATTTGCAGCAACTCATATCACACACATATTTGCAGCAACTAGTGTTCACACATATATTTGCAGCAACTACTATCACACACATATTTGCAGCAACTCGTATGACACACATATTTGCAGCAACTCGTATGACACACATATTTGCAGCAACTAGTGTTCACACACATATATTTGCAGCAACTCGTGTTCACACACACATATTTGTATCACCAACACACACATTTGAAGTTGCCGTTGTGGGCCACCGTACAATTTGGTTTGAGCAACTTGAAAACGGTAAAGATTCCTCGACAAATTTCCTTAAATTCTCCTGTTTCTTTCAAGTAATTACGAATTCCTGTTTAAAAATATTATTGCGGTGTGAGTAGGAAGTAATTTCTGCTGTGTAAAGCATAGTATAAATAAGAGAATGTTGAAATTCTGATATAAATCTTCCCAGAACGTTATAAGATGCTCATGAGACCCACCTCTTAATAAGTGGTCTTTCAAAGCTAATAGATTATCTGAATAGTATGTACACACACAGTAGGTGTTAGTGGGTATTAAAAAATATCTTCCCATACAATGTACGTTTGTATACCTTACCTAAAAAGTATTGTATTGATGGATGTAAAGCATCTTTTCCATGACTTTCTTTAAGTTCTATGATTCCCTAATAATAATAATGTATTAACTATTTAACTATTAAACATTTACTTACAGAGGAAAAAGTTCTTGAATGAAATCAATCAAGTATTTTTCAGTACCTGTGCCATTGTTTCAACAACTGTGTCATGACGAGAACGTATTTTCTTTAAAGCACTAGTAAATCTTTACAATAACAAAAGCAAATTTTGAAACAATGCATGTCATTGTGTTGCGATAAGTAATGAAGATACACTAGAAATAAATAGTAATCTTATTTTAATTCAGTGCAAATGTTCTACCAGCTATTTTATTCAGAAACATTTTCTGAATTCCCAAGAGAGACTAGAAACCACAACCTTCTGATCGCCAGTGAGACGCATTGCATTGAATAAACAATGCTTAAAGATAAACAATAGGTTCTAATGAAATCTTGCAGTTACGCTACAGTATATTGTAAGACATTCCGCTACGCTATATAAGATGTTCTGCTACGTTGTATTAAAGATGTCACGCAATGTTATAAGATGATGCGCGCTACGTTATAAGACGTTATTCTACGTTGTAAGACGTGCGGTGTGTTATAAGACGTTGCGCTGCGTTGGAAGACGTTATTCTACGTTGTAAGACGTGCGTTGTGTTATAAGACGTTGCGCTGCGTTGGAAGACGTTATTCTACGTTGTAAGACGTGCGTTGTGTTATAAGACGTTGCGCTGCGTTGGAAGACGTTATTCTACGTTGTAAGACGTGCGTTGTGTTATAAGACGTTGCGCTGCGTTGGAAGACGTTATTCTACGTTGTAAGACGTGCGTTGTGTTATAAGACGTTGCGCTACGTTATAAGACGTTATTCTACGTTGTAAGACGTGCGGTGTGTTATAAGACGTTGCGCTGCGTTGGAAGACGTTATTCTACGTTGTAAGACGTGCGTTGTGTTATAAGACGTTGCGCTGCGTTGGAAGACGTTATTCTACGTTGTAAGACGTGCGGTGTGTTATAAGACGTTGCGCTGCGTTGGAAGACGTTATTCTACGTTGTAAGACGTGCGTTGTGTTATAAGACGTTGCGCTGCGTTGGAAGACGTTATTCTACGTTGTAAGACGTGCGGTGTGTTATAAGACGTTGCGCTGCGTTGGAAGACGTTATTCTACGTTGTAAGACGTGCGTTGTGTTATAAGACGTTGCGCTGCGTTGGAAGACGTTATTCTACGTTGTAAGACGTGCGGTGTGTTATAAGACGTTGCGCTGCGTTGGAAGACGTTATTCTACGTTGTAAGACGTGCGTTGTGTTATAAGACGTTGCGCTGCGTTGGAAGACGTTATTCTACGTTGTAAGACGTGCGTTGTGTTATAAGACGTTGCGCTGCGTTGGAAGACGTTATTCTACGTTGTAAGACGTGCGGTGTGTTATAAGACGTTGCGCTGCGTTGGAAGACGTTATTCTACGTTGTAAGACGTGCGTTGTGTTATAAGACGTTGCGCTGCGTTGGAAGACGTTATTCTACGTTGTAAGACGTGCGGTGTGTTATAAGACGTTGCGCTGCGTTGGAAGACGTTATTCTACGTTGTAAGACGTGCGTTGTGTTATAAGACGTTGCGCTGCGTTGGAAGACGTTATTCTACGTTGTAAGACGTGCGTTGTGTTATAAGACGTTGCGCTGCGTTGGAAGACGTTATTCTACGTTGTAAGACGTGCGTTGTGTTATAAGACGTTGCGCTGCGTTGGAAGACGTTATTCTACGTTGTAAGACGTGCGTTGTGTTATAAGACGTTGCGCTGCGTTGGAAGACGTTATTCTACGTTGTAAGACGTGCGTTGTGTTATAAGACGTTGCGCTGCGTTGGAAGACGTTATTCTACGTTGTAAGACGTGCGTTGTGTTATAAGACGTTGCGCTGCGTTGGAAGACGTTATTCTACGTTGTAAGACGTGCGTTGTGTTATAAGACGTTGCGCTGCGTTGGAAGACGTTATTCTACGTTGTAAGACGTGCGTTGTGTTATAAGACGTTGCACTGCGTTGGAAGACGTTATTCTACGTTGTAAGACGTGCGTTGTGTTATAAGACGTTGCGCTGCGTTGGAAGACGTTATTCTACGTTGTAAGACGTGCGTTGTGTTATAAGACGTTGCGCTGCGTTGGAAGACGTTATTCTACGTTGTAAGACGTGCGTTGTGTTATAAGACGTTGCGCTGCGTTGGAAGACGTTATTCTACGTTGTAAGACGTGCGTTGTGTTATAAGACGT
This sequence comes from Corallium rubrum, assembly GCA_964035015.1. Taxonomy (NCBI): domain Eukaryota; kingdom Metazoa; phylum Cnidaria; class Anthozoa; order Scleralcyonacea; family Coralliidae; genus Corallium; species Corallium rubrum. Next base: position 52,622,565 of record OZ035998.1, on the reverse strand, counting down.
TGCGCTGCGTTGGAAGACGTTATTCTACGTTGTAAGACGTGCGTTGTGTTATAAGACGTTGCGCTGCGTTGGAAGACGTTATTCTACGTTGTAAGACGTGCGTTGTGTTATAAGACGTTGCGCTGCGTTGGAAGACGTTATTCTACGTTGTAAGACGTGCGTTGTGTTATAAGACGTTGCGCTGCGTTGGAAGACGTTATTCTACGTTGTAAGACGTGCGTTGTGTTATAAGACGTTGCGCTGCGTTGGAAGACGTTATTCTACGTTGTAAGACGTGCGTTGTGTTATAAGACGTTGCGCTGCGTTGGAAGACGTTATTCTACGTTGTAAGACGTGCGTTGTGTTATAAGACGTTGCGCTGCGTTGGAAGACGTTATTCTACGTTGTAAGACGTGCGTTGTGTTATAAGACGTTGCGCTGCGTTGGAAGACGTTATTCTACGTTGTAAGACGTGCGTTGTGTTATAAGACGTTGCGCTGCGTTGGAAGACGTTATTCTACGTTGTAAGACGTGCGTTGTGTTATAAGACGTTGCGCTGCGTTGGAAGACGTTATTCTACGTTGTAAGACGTGCGTTGTGTTATAAGACGTTGCGCTGCGTTGGAAGACGTTATTCTACGTTGTAAGACGTGCGGTGTGTTATAAGACGTTGCGCTGCGTTGGAAGACGTTATTCTACGTTGTAAGACGTGCGTTGTGTTATAAGACGTTGCGCTGCGTTGGAAGACGTTATTCTACGTTGTAAGACGTGCGTTGTGTTATAAGACGTTGCGCTGCGTTGGAAGACGTTATTCTACGTTGTAAGACGTGCGTTGTGTTATAAGACGTTGCGCTGCGTCGCGCTGCAGGGGGAGCATGCCCCCGGACCCCCCTAAAAAATATTCTGATTTCGACTCCCCCCTTTCAAAATCCTGGCTACGTCTCTGCCTCAAACTGCCAGGCACGCAATTAGTTTATATTCAATAAATATCATTTTATCATAAAATCGAAAACAAGAATTGAAAACATACTTTTCTGACATTTCATTTTCATTTTTCCCTCGAATCTTTGCAAATTCAATTAATTCTTTAAAACTCTGATGATACCTTAGAACAGTAAAACACTGACATTTAAAAACAAGAGACAAATTACAGTACTGACGTACAGTACTGGACAGTATTTTGTGTTAATGCCTAGTTATGACTAGTTAATGCAAAAGAAAAGAAAACTTAGACTGAAAGCCAGTCGCCGATCTCATCTCGTTAGGAGATCTCATCTCGTTAGGAGATCTCATCTCGTTAAGAGATCTCATCTCGTTAAGAGATCTCATCTCGTTAAGAGATCTCATCTCGTTAAGAGATCTCATCTCGTTAAGAGATCTCATCTCGTTAAGAGATCTCACTCATCTCGTTATGAGATCTCATCTCGTTAAGAGATCTCATCTCGTTATGAGATCTCATCTCGTTAGGAGATCTCATCTCGTTAGGAGATCTCATCTCGTTAGGAGATCTCATCTCGTTAAGAGATCTCATCTCGTTAAGAGATCTCATCTCGTTAAGAGATCTCATCTCGTTAAGAGATCTCATCTCGTTAAGAGATCTCACTCATCTCGTTATGAGATCTCATCTCGTTAAGAGATCTCATCTCGTTAGGAGATCTCATCTCGTTAGGAGATCTCATCTCGTTAAGAGATCTCATCTCGTTAGGAGATCTCATCTCGTTAAGAGATCTCATCTCGTTAAGAGATCTCATCTCGTTAAGAGATCTCATCTCGTTAAGAGATCTCATCTCGTTAAGAGATCCCATCTCGTTAAGAGATCTCATCTCGTTAGGAGATCTCATCTCGTTAAGAGATCTCATCTCGTTAAGAGATCTCATCTCGTTAAGAGATCTCATCTCGTTAAGAGATCTCATCTCGTTAAGAGATCTCATCTCGTTAAGAGATCTCATCTCGTTAAGAGATCTCATCTCGTTATGAGATCTCATCTCGTTAAGAGATCTCGTCTCGTTAAGAGATCTCATCTCGTTAAGAGATCTCATCTCGTTAAGAGATCTCATCTCGTTAAGAGATCTCATCTCGTTAGGAGATCTCATCTCGTTAGGAGATCTCATCTCGTTAGGAGATCTCATCTCGTTAGGAGATCTCATCTCGTTAGGAGATCTCATCTCGTTAGGAGATCTCATCTCGTTAAGAGATCTCATCTCGTTGTGAGATCTCATCTCGTTATGAAATCTCATCTCGTTAAGAGATCTCATCTCGTTATGAAATCTCATCTCGTTAAGAGATCTCATCTCGTTATGAGATCTCATCTCGTTAAGAGATCTCATCTCGTTAAGAGATCTCATCTCGTTGTGAGATCTCATCTCGTTATGAGATCTCATCTCGTTGTGAGATCTCATCTCGTTATGAAATCTCATCTCGTTAAGAGATCTCATCTCGTTATGAGATCTCATCTCGTTGTGAGATCTCATCTCGTTAAGAGATCTCATCTCGTTAAGAGATCTCATCTCGTTATGAAATCTCATCTCGTTAAGAGATCTCATCTCGTTATGAAATCTCATCTCGTTATGAAATCTCATCTCGTTAAGAGATCTCATCTCGTTATGAAATCTCATCTCGTTAAGAGATCTCATCTCGTTATGAGATCTCATCTCGTTGTGAGATCTCATCTCGTTGTGAGATCTCATCTCGTTATGAGATCTCATCTCGTTAAGAGATCTCATCTCGTTATGAGATCTCATCTCGTTAGGAGATCTCATCTCGTTAGGAGATCTCATCTCGTTAGGAGATCTCATCTCGTTAAGAGATCTCATCTCGTTAAGAGATCTCATCTCGTTAAGAGATCTCATCTCATCTCGTTATGAGATCTCATCTCGTTAAGAGATCTCATCTCGTTAGGAGATCTCATCTCGTTAGGAGATCTCATCTCGTTAAGAGATCTCATCTCGTTAGGAGATCTCATCTCGTTAGGAGATCTCATCTCGTTAAGAGATCTCATCTCGTTAAGAGATCTCATCTCGTTAAGAGATCTCATCTCGTTAAGAGATCTCATCTCGTTAAGAGATCCCATCTCGTTAAGAGATCTCATCTCGTTAGGAGATCTCATCTCGTTAAGAGATCTCATCTCGTTAAGAGATCTCATCTCGTTAAGAGATCTCATCTCGTTAAGAGATCTCATCTCGTTAAGAGATCTCATCTCGTTATGAGATCTCATCTCGTTAAGAGATCTCGTCTCGTTAAGAGATCTCATCTCGTTAGGAGATCTCATCTCGTTAGGAGATCTCATCTCGTTAGGAGATCTCATCTCGTTAGGAGATCTCATCTCGTTAGGAGATCTCATCTCGTTAGGAGATCTCATCTCGTTAGGAGATCTCATCTCGTTATGAAATCTCATCTCGTTAAGAGATCTCATCTCGTTATGAGATCTCATCTCGTTATGAGATCTCATCTCGTTATGAGATCTCATCTCGTTGTGAGATCTCATCTCGTTATGAAATCTCATCTCGTTAAGAGATCTCATCTCGTTATGAGATCTCATCTCGTTGTGAGATCTCATCTCGTTAAGAGATCTCATCTCGTTAAGAGATCTCATCTCGTTATGAAATCTCATCTCGTTAAGAGATCTCATCTCGTTATGAAATCTCATCTCGTTAAGAGATCTCATCTCGTTATGAAATCTCATCTCGTTAAGAGATCTCATCTCGCTGTGAGATCTCATCTCGTTATGAAATCTCATCTCGTTAAGAGATCTCATCTCGTTATGAGATCTCATCTCGTTAAGAGATCTCATCTCGTTATGAGATCTCATCTCGGATCGTTGTGAGATCTCATCTCGTTATGAAATCTCATCTCGTTAAGAGATCTCATCTCGTTATGAGATCTCATCTCGTTGTGAGATCTCATCTCGTTAAGAGATCTCATCTCGTTAAGAGATCTCATCTCGTTATGAAATCTCATCTCGTTAAGAGATCTCATCTCGTTATGAAATCTCATCTCGTTAAGAGATCTCATCTCGTTATGAAATCTCATCTCGTTAAGAGATCTCATCTCGTTATGAGATCTCATCTCGTTGTGAGATCTCATCTCGTTGTGAGATCTCATCTCGTTGTGAGATCTCATCTCGTTAGGAGATCTCATCTCGTTATGAGATCTCATCTCGTTAGGAGATCTCATCTCGTTATGAGATCTCACTCATCTCGTTAGGAGATCTCATCTCGTTAAGAGATCTCACTCATCTCGTTAGGAGATCTCATCTCGTTAAGAGATCTCATCTCGTTAAGAGATCTCATCTCGTTAAGAGATCTCATCTCGTTAGGAGATCTCATCTCGTTAGGAGATCTCATCTCGTTAAGAGATCTCATCTCGTTAAGAGATCTCATCTCGTTAGGAGATCTCATCTCGTTAAGAGATCTCATCTCGTTAGGAGATCTCATCTCGTTAAGAGATCTCATCTCGTTATGAGATCTCATCTCGTTAGGAGATCTCATCTCGTTATGAGATCTCATCTCGTTATGAGATCTCATCTCATTAAGAGATCTCATCTCGTTAGGAGATCTCATCTCATGAGATCTCATCTCGTTAAGAGATCTCATCTCTTAAAAATGCTGGAAGTGCGACCAGGATTGAACATGATGATTTTGGAGACGTTCTCTGGTTGAAAATATTTATTTATTACGAGCTTTCGGCTGCCAGATTAGCAAGATCCTTAGAAAAATCCACCTATAAACTCGAAGCTCATCACCGCCACTTGAATTTCACCCACCGAACACTAGAAAATCGTTGGTTTCCCAAATCGCTTCGGTTCTCCCCTCCTGGTAGCCATCCTATTTTCAAACACATCATGGAACGAACGAGTATTCATTGTATGAGAGCACGGATTAGCATTTGCCACGAACAGATACGGTCTACTAATCGCATCAACTCTGAAAATCGAAGGAAACTGTCCACTTTGATCTCTGAAGAATCGTACGGTCGGTTCTCGCAGTTTCTAAAGAACAGGGCTATATCTGTCCAAAACAACATCAAAACCAGACATGAGAAGAAGATAAAGAACCTTAGCAAAGAATCCACACCGGCTGGTCCCACTATTCATTCATCGAAATGGGTCATCAACCTTTCCAACAAGCCGCTCTCTTCCGATGAACGTGCCATCTTAAACAAAGGCCCCAAGTTTGCCCCAACACCGCCTCGAATTCCCACCAAAGATTTAGTTGCCGAGATCGAAGCTGCCATCACCAACCTACCTGAGGAATCCAAAGACGCCATCAGAACATCAGCAGCTGATTTAATACGACGAACTGTTCTTCCCCAACATAAAAACACTACGGCTAATGAACGCAAAGCATTCTACGAACTGAAGAAAGATAATTCACGTGTTGTGATGAAAGCAGACAAAGGCAACTGTTTTGTGGTCATAGATAAAACAGACTATGACGAGAAGATGCAAGAATTACTCAGTGATCACAACACCTACAAAAAAGTCGCAAAGCCTCCTTTCAAAAAGATCGAACGTGAGTTAAATTCACAATTACTACAACTAAAACAACAACACAAACTTGACGAAAGCACTTACAAAAAACTACACTCAACTAACGGCATCCCACCCGCTATCCGGGGTTCTGTCAAACATCACAAGCCTAACAATCCACTTCGCCCCATAGTAACATGTAGGAACACAGCACTGTATAACACATCTAAGTATCTAGCAGACATTTTGGCACCTTTACAAAACAATAACGGTTACTCTGTTACTAACTCCACTGACTTTGCACACAAGCTATCCAACACTAACATTGAAGACGACGAAATTATGATTTCTTTTGACGTTGTTTCTCTGTTTACTGCAATCCCTGTCGACAAAACGTGCGAACACATCCGTAACAAACTACTGAAAGATGCTACCTTACAACAACGAACAAACCTAACTATTGACGACATTATCAAACTTCTACATTTCACACTTTCAAACAGTTATTTTAACTACAACAAGCAGACCTACAAACAAATCCACGGTTGTGCTATGGGCAGTCCTGTGAGCCCTATTGTGGCAAACCTCTGTTTAGAGGTTATTGAGGAACTCGCTCTGGCTCAAGCAACCACACCACCTAAGAAATGGTTCCGTTATGTTGATGATGTTTTCTCGATCATCAAAAAACATGCATTGGATTCCTTCCATAAATTACTGAACTCCATTGACCCAGACATAAACTTTACTATAGAACATGAACAAGACGGACGACTTTCATTTTTAGACATTTCAGTTTCTCGCAACAACGGAACGCTTATCACTACTGTCTATCGCAAGCCTACGCACACTGACAATTACTTAGATTTTAACTCACATCACGATAAACAACATAAAATTAGCACAGCACAAACTCTCTTACACCGGGCAGCGACACTTCCTAACACGATCAAAGGTAAACAACAAGAACGTGAACATGTCATGAAAGCATTGACGGCTAATGGGTACCCACAGAAGTTTCTGACAGAAGTGGAAAAGAAACGTGCTCTGAGAAAACAAAAAATACCATCACCAGAAGAGCTTGTTCGTGAGTTCTTTGAAAGAGTTGACTCGAGTACAAAGGTTGACTACGCTGTTTTACCATACATTAAAGGCGTAACAGAACCTCTCAAACGCCTCCTCAAACCCCATGGCATCCGAGTCACAACGAAACCTCTACGTACGCTTGAAAAAATGCTCCCTTCACCGAAAGACAGACCACCATCCGAAGAACAAACAAATGTAGTCTATCGCATAAATTGTGCCGATTGTTCGTGGAACTACATTGGCGAGACGGGTCGAGCGTTCATCACACGGAAAAAAGAACACATGAGAAATGTCGAGAAATATAAAGCGGGCTCAAATATTGCGAATCATGCTTGGTCTTACGACCATAAAATTGATTTCAACAACAGCAAGATAATTGACAAAGCAAACTACCGCCACAGAGCTACACTGGAATCCTGGCACACCGCGCTTACAACTAATGCTGACAATAATTCAAAACATCTACCCGAACAATACCGTTTTTTATTGAAGAAATAGAACAATCGTTAGAGTTCACAGAGTATCATATAGGCGGAACTGTCACATCCAGTTATTTGTTTGTCATTGTATTGTTAATCGTAGCGTAGGCGTATAGTCTGTAATTGTAAACCGTAGTCGTCCGCAATCATTGTTTTTTGTAACTACCCGTTGAAGGCTGCAGTCTGGCAGCCGAAAGCTCGTAATAAATAAATATTTTCAACCAGAGAACGTCTCCAAAATCATCAGATCTCATCTCGTTAGGAGATCTCATCTCGTTAGGAGATCTCATCTCGTTATGAGATCTCATCTCGTTATGAGATCAGCGACTGGCATTCAGTCTACATGTATAGGAATTCTGAAATAATTTTGATTGTCATAAAAGATTGTAAATATACTGCAGACATACATGTAGCCCCAGCAAAAATTACATTCACTTGGCATATAATATCAGTTACCCTTTTTACAACCTCACCCCCAGGGCATTTGTGAGAAAATGCAGCAAGGCGAGAGAGCACCTGCAGGACAAAGGATGGAGAACACGTGACAAAATATTCCAATTTATTTGGAAAATTGCAATTCAAAAACATCGGGGGCCGTACACAAAATACGTGACACTTCGGGGGGTGGGGGTGGGGTGTGTTTGAACAATAGCCACATAATGTCACACGGGGGGAGGGGGTATCACAAAGCACTGTCACATGACAGAAATATTAAACAAGACCATGTTAATGTTGATGAGAATTTATTGTAGAGTTGCAAATCCTCATTCTATACCCGAACAATGATATATTGGAGCTAGCATGAAGTATTTACTGGGAAAGTGGAGTGATCGCTGACACTAGATCCTGAAGGCTCAGTCCAAAAAAGATTTGGTGTGTGTGTGAGGGGGTGAGGGGGGTGAGGGGGGTACGGGGGGGGGGGGTGGGTGAGGGGGGTATGGGGTGAGGGGGGTATGGGGGGGGGGTTGTTTGGTTTAAATGTATAGAAAAATTTCTTAACATGCCCCAACTATAATCCAGCCTTTACCAGGGCTTATCCTGTTTAAAGTTTTAGTAAAACATACTAACCAGCCCTGTACAAGTTCAACAGATGGCATCTTAAGTAAGTTAACTGGCAAATGATTGATTTCTCGAATGATATGAGCTAAACGCACTGGCATTTGATGGCGACAATAGTGAAATGATTCCATACGGGATCCATGTTTACCTAAAACAATCAAATCATTTATATACAGTAAAGTAATAAAAGATTTTCATTATTAACTACTTAATAACCGAGAGTGAGGTCTTTTATACGGTAAAATATTAAACCGAGGTCTTGTTGTATTGACCGAGCGATATTTTACTGTAAAGACCGAATGGTCGAGGTTATTAAGTAGTTTATTATATGGCACTTTTTATTTCAAAATCAATCTTGTATTTCTTGGTCTTTGCTTCCTTCTTCGTCAAAACACTGGACTAGAGTGATGTTCTGCTGTTTCTTTCTCGTCTGGATACTGGGATTTACTTTTATAATGTTCATCATCGTTTATTTCATTTATTTTCGTCGTTTTTCAGCAATAAAAGTTTCTTATTAGGATTTTTTATTTGTTTCCAATCGTGGGTCATTAACAATTTCATAATGCCCGCGGGCATTACGGAGAAATCTCGCCACGTTCAGGAACCAATCGCAGCGTGTGATTTTAATCCGTGCCATATAATAACTTTGATGAGTAAAATCATCTGGCAATAAACAGAGTAAAAGACTACATAGGTCATTTAGCCAGCTCAGGCAGGAATGGGGTACAGACTAACTGGCACCATTGCTGAATACCCTGTCAGTTTTGAATGTGTCTTAATTATAGAGACACATATACAAGCAAGCCAGGATTCCCTAAAAACTCTTTTAATGTATACAGTAGCTGAAAGTTTACATTGCATGTGTTTGTTGTTTGTAATGAAGTTAATCAGGTAATTTTAGAGAACGAGGCAATAGCAATACCATTGAGCTGCTATTAATAGCACAAAAAGCAGACAAACAAACCAAAATTGACTTTCAAATGATTGCAAATGAGCCATTATCTATTGTTCAGACTGCAAGAATTGTGGGTAAAAGTGGACAAACATCATCAATCTTGACGTCATCACGATGGAGTGCTATTGTCCCCGAGCTGGGCATAGGGTCGAAGGCCTGGAGCCCGGTGCTAATCTCAACATGCGTGGAGTCCACTTTACACGCGTGTTAAAATGCGAATCAGTGTGAGCGATCTGAATATTTGAATATTTGTATATATACTGCATATATATATATATATATATATATATATATATATATATATATATATATATATATATATATATATATATAAAATAATATATTGGGCATTTCACTCGATTACATGGCATGTTCTAAGGATTTAGGGTGAAGGAAAATTCGAGTGTAGAATATATACATTTTAAGACCAAACCGGGAGCAGTTGCGAAAAATGCAACTACACAGGCCCTCCGGCAGGAATTGAACCCATGACCTTGGGATTCTAGTGCAATGCTCTGACCACTGAGCCACGGAGGCCGTTGCCGAGAGCTCGATTGCGAGTTCTGTATATATAATAAGGTGGTAATGCCAGGAGGGAATTGGGTATATTATAAATGATATTGGGCATTTCACTCGATTACATGGCATGTTCTAAGGATTTAGGGTGAAAGAAAATTCGAGTGTAGAATATATACATTTTAAGACCAAACCGGGAGCAGTTGCGAAAAATGCAACTACACAGGCCCTCCGGCAGGAATTGAACCCACGACCTTGCGATTCTAGTGCAATGCTCTGACCACTGAGCCACGGAGGCCGTTGCCGAGAGCTCGATCGCGAGTTCTGTATATATAATAAGGTGGTAATGCCAGGAGAGAATTGGGTGTGTGTGTGGATGGACCATTCGCGGTGAAGATTGTGGGGCACTGGAAACAATATACAGTGGAGCCTCGCTATAGCGCGGTAGTTGGGGTCCATAGTGGAGACCGCGTTGGGTAAATCTCGTTCCCAGTACTCTCCCCACTCGGTCCTGGTGCAATATTGTGGAGAGAGTACTGGGAACAAGCTTAGATACTGCCAGAAGCACTTTTTGTTGGATCCTTATAACGTCTAATAAAATCAACACACATTTTCTGTTATGTTATTCATCTTGTTATATTACCTAGTGAATATCAGACTACCAGTATTAAATACATACAAAACCAATATTTAAATATGCAACTTTTTCATGCTTTAACTTTAGCCTGATGTAACAAATTTCTAAGATGAAAAATAGTTACAGCGGCAGAGTTCTCCTGCGATTCGGCCCACTTCAGCGTTGTCTCTATGCTCTGCACCACAGACTTCATTGACAGGATCGGCTCTACCTCCTCTTCATCTTCACTGTCACTTTCTGGTACTGCTTCTTCTACTACGCTACTGATGATGTCATCCTCTGTCATTTGAGAAGAAATTGCTTCATTCTCGTCAACGTTGAGCCATGCGTTCACCTCTTCTGCGGAAAACGATTCACCAAATACTTGCGCTAAGTTAGACATGTCATCAGTGTTGAATCGACCAGAGTTGCGATCATTCAAGACGCTCAGCAATTGTTAAGGAATTCAAATTCTCTCTAGTGATCATAATAACCAGGCAAAGAGAAATTTTCGGGGTCCAAGGATAAACCGCATTATACCGAGTCACGCGTTATAATGATGCGCGCTATAGCGAGGCTCCACTGTAGTTCTTGACAAAAAAGATTTGAAAAAGATTTGAACTAATATTATTCTTGATGAAAAGACTTGAGAAAGGAGTTTTGGGGATACGTACATCCTTTTCAAAAGAACAGAAACAAATCAACGTTTACGTATATAAAGTCTTGACTAAAGGAAACTGGGCCGTCAAATCAAAACTCAAAAGAAGGAAAAACAAATAGTCAAAAATAGAGAACCAATGAAGATAAAGGCCAAAACGTTTAAGCTACGGTAAAAGTATAGAGCAGTCCCTCTCAGTAGTCACAAACACTTTAGCAGCAAAACTGTTCGGGTTTCCTTGTTTACATCTATCACTGTTAATTTTGTTTTATATTTTGTGTGTCCTTGAAGTACTGTACGTATCATATCCATTGCATGTTTTTTCTTGCCAATGCCCGTTATGTTGTATTTTTTACCTGTGGCTACTGTCTTATCTCCTTTTAAATAGTTTTCTTATTGTAAAACTACATATGACTTAGCGGTTGTTTATAATTTGGCATAAAAAATGGAGAAGTAACATTTTTTCTTTTGTAAAACATACAAATGCTGTTGAAATATTTATTAACATGTATGTGAAAACATTTTCAGCAATTCAGATTTTGAAATGAAAAATTGTTTTTGTTATATTAGTTTAAATCAGAAATTTAAAATGCCATAAATGAATATAGCCGTGACAGCCAGCCAGGCAGTTTGAGTAGTTTTCAAAATGGAAATATTTTTAGATACCAAGCAAATGTTCTTTGTAAACATGGGAAGAAAGAACTGTAAAGTATAACCCTAATATTTTAATAAAATTCTGATGCCTGCTTCAGTAGTGTGGTGGTAACATTGTTGGTTTGCACGCAGACGAGATTGAGTTCAAACCCTGGATGCAACATGCAATTTTCTTCATCTCAATATGTTTTACGAAATATCATCCTAAAATTTTTCTTTGTTCTTTGTGGCATTTTTTTATTTCAAATATTCTACCATAATTAAAACTATATTTCCAACAGGAGTAGCTATTTCCAGGCCTCCAATAAAAAAGAGTGCAAGGGGGAGGGGGGGGGGGGTTGGGGGTTGCTGTAAAAGCGGGCAAGGGGTTATTGCATTTATGTATTTCTAGTATATAATGAACTTGCCTCAATCTCAGAACCTTATCCTAATAATAGCATATGGAATGTGGTAGGGTATTCAATGATCTGGCCTGTTCTGTAGTTATCTTATTAGTAACTCATCCCTACCCAAGGGTCTCCTAATTATAAAGGTGACTGAATAAACTTGTCTTTCATCAGCCAGAATAAAAATACTAATGACACTTTGGACAGGAAAGAGTCAATGACATTTCGTTGCCAACACAAACACACACTACCACCCCCCACACACCCCCTGCAAACACATGACGTTCAAACGACTACAATCAATATATAAAGTGACATTATTTTCCTCCTAATATACTGTATATATTTCAAACTAGCCATACTATCTTACTATTGTATGCTACAGTATATATTCCCATTGATACTTCAGTAACAAACAATACTAGACTACTAGTTAACCCTTTGACGCCCGGATACTGATTTTTCCGTATTACATAATTGACCCGATCTGCCTGGATATGGATTTTTCCGTATTTTTCAGTTGCTATGGTTTAGCCAATCATAGCTCAGCAGGCTTACCATATAAGGTAAAACAGATTGCACCATCAGAAAGAGCGTGAAATTTTACTTAGACTTCGTGAACATTCCTAAGAACGTAATGCGAAAAATTGATCGTTACGCTCGCTTGAAAGTTATATAAATCGCAACGCGAACATGACTGTCAACGTGTATTAACATATTTTGCATTAAACATGGATATGTTCAAAGAGATTTCTAGTGATTCGGACAGTGAAGAAGACTTCTACAGGTTTGAAGTTGAAGACATCGAACTCGACAACAACGAAGATGGCGTTGCGCGTTGGCTTTGTTGGTGAACGTGATGATGATAAAGACATACGGCAGAAGATCTTGAATGGTTTAGGGAAGGAAGCCATATCGGTTTGCCAGCTTTCTCTCCATCCTTTGGCCCTCTAAAATTACTGAACACTACGGTTGGCATTGGGATTTTTCCTATTATTCTTTAGTCTTGAGTTGTTCAAACACATTGTAGAGCAAACTAATCTCTACGCTGTGCAAGAAAATGCCGAGAAAGAAGAAGGAAGCGCGAAGGAAAGCGGCCTCGTGAATCGCATTTTGGTTGTGGGTGGTGTAACATTGTGTTGTGTATAAAAGGTGACTGTTAGCGTGGCATAGCCAACCTTCCGAAGAGCATTAACTGTTTCAATTTTGTTATTCTTGAAACTTAGTTATTTGTGTTCAACTTTATCAAAATGTATTCTTATGTGTGTGCGTAGTTTTAATAGAAAATATGTGTATTTAAACTTTAAATGATAATTGGCTACCTTCAATGGCGCCAAATTTAAAATTTGAACTTCAATCTCTAGTTCGGATTCTCATAATCATGTCTGTAGTACACTGACGACCATGTTATATGTAAATGATTCAAAATGTTATGATCTTCAACTTTTACTTGTAAACTAGGGGGTGAAATGCTGTAGTTTTTCTAATATTGAATAAAACTGTGGCCTTGTATAATATTTGTTGTTGGTAGCCAAATTAACTTGGGCAGGAGTCACATTACAGGGTCAATTAAGTTGGGCCTGAAAGGGTTAAAGGCACAGCATCAGGTATTAAATTACCGCTTAATTAATACTTTTGCGCGAGACAAGAATTATATTTGTGTGCAAAGGAAAGGAATAATATTCTTAAAACGTTAAAATATTAAGTCATTAGTGCATTTTCTTCGGACTGTTTAGTCCAAGTTCTGACGTTGTGATATTCATCATAATTTTAATCATGTAAATTTGAATTTGTCCACGAAGTTTTTCAAGTTTGCGCCATGGTGACACTGTGCCTTTAACATAAACATATAGTAAAAGTCTGAAGTCCAATGTCAGACGTGCTGTGAATCATCAATGATCAAGTTGTTGGTGTCCGATGTGAAAAACTGCTGGGGTCGTTCAAGGTTACACAATATTAGAATTGTATATTGCTATTTAAACAGCGTTTGACAGTTTCTGCTTTACACTGGTTAAATTACTTATCATTTTATACCAATACGCAAACCCAAGGACAAATCCTGGCATTATACAAATCACTGCAATCAGAAATATATTAAAATGATCGCAGCTCGATAGATATCAAGCGACTGAGCGACATAATTTGCCAGCGAATATATTGCTAAAAGAATTTCAGAGATAGAGCAGCATTCACACAATCATATACTGTTATTTTATATTCTCGTAACAGTTTTTTTGCTTACCAAATGATGTGAATTGTTCAATGGTCAGAGGGAATTGCTGATATCCACTATATCTTTTAATGGCGGACAAGAATTCATCCAAGAGAACTTTAGTCACTCTCATATTTGATCTTTACTTTACGAGCAAGACTTGAATAAAATACTTGAATTGTTCATGGTACTAAATAAATCATTCTGTTAAATATAGTAACATCGTCTTCTGGTACAACCATAGAGATCAGAAAAGATCACTCAACTAATAATAATAGCGCTTATTACAGGAACTTTCTTCTTCTACGAGTTTCTAAACTATACGAGAAAAATACCTAGGGAATAATAGTTTTAACCCAGCGTTATCAGAGTTGGAAAAATGTTTCAATCCTTATTAAAGTCTATCTTATTACATACCCAAAAAAAGACATGAAAACATAAGAAAACAAAAAGAAAAACAGTTGCTTGTGGAAAATTGTAAACTGCGATAGTATAAAGCCTATATATGGAGCACTGATCTATATAAGAGACTGGATAGAGCATCTATTATCTGAGCGCGTCCAGAAATAGACGACTTTCAGGCTCATGCGCAGTAGCAACTTTACTTCCAATTTTCATCGGAGGTAAAAACAACTGTTTAGCTGGAAAGATCATATTAAAAATAGTAAAAGTGCAAAGTTTAAAATAAATTGGACAAATAGTGCGAAAGCTACGCTCTTCGGAAGTTTTGCTCTCCACTAGGGATTTAATAGGGGTTTTGGCTTGGCGTGCAACTCCCGCCCGCCAAGCCAAAATCCCTATTAAATCACTAATAAATCCCTGTTGGAATGGTCAACTTTCCGCTTGTGAAACTTTTTCCATTTGTTAAGCAATTCGTTTCAAACTTTGCACTTCTACTATTTTCAATATGCTCGTTCCAGCTAAAATAGTTGTTTTTATCTCCGACGAAAATTTGAATATTTGTTGCTACTGCGCATGATCGTGAAAGTCGTCTATTGAAGCCGGAAGTTACGCCCTAATTTGTAAGCGACGCCATATTGGATGGCCCCACATGAGGAGTGAGTCGCTATATTTTACTGTTGTGAATTCGTTGTTTTCGCATATAATCACGACATAGACGAACAACATAAGTCCATTTTAGTATTTCAAGCAACGGGACACATCATGGAACTATGGAGGACCTAAGAACGTGAAGGGAAACTGAATCGTAAGTAAATAAGTTGATATTTTGACGAAATTCCGAAGGGGACGGAGAGCTCCCGAAGGGTGATTTACTAAGAAAACGGGAAACCCAACATTGCAAACGGCCGGTGGTTAATAAACTGATTTGTAGGATACAAATGTGTGATAATACTGCAATTGTGGAATTTTCACAATCGAGTAGATCATTTTAAAAAGAAGAAGGACGTGTAAAATTATGGGACAGAAGATAGTGGATTGGCTTGTAGAGTTGTGAGTAGATTTCGACAAGCAGCATATTTCTTTGGCAACAAAGGAGCATGTTAATACTCTAAAGTTTGTAATATTTATCTTTGGTGCCCTCCATAGAAGTAACTGTAGCATGCATTATAACAAGAACGAGCCAGTTTGTTTTATAAAGATACTCCATGCTCAGTGTCGAAGTCATGTGTAACGTGTTAAGTTGTCAACATTGTTTCTTAACAGCTGAGCTATTTTACTCCCTGTCATTTTGATGAAAAAATTGTTTGTGAGTATCTGTAAAATTGAATGTAATATTTGTATGTTATGTTGTAGGTAGTTTAAAATGAAACAACAATGAAGGAAGAACTTGAAGGTGAAGCAGCATGACAAGTACTTAATACAGAATATAATTGAACTGTGTCATTTATAGTTTTCAAATGATTTGATTAAATAAAATTTTTACAATTCATGAGTGTATTTTGTCTTGTGTAGTTTGATTGTGTATAAATGTACTATATAATGATAAATTTTAAAAATTTAATCTGTTCTCTAGCTTCTGTATGTTATGAAAATTGTGGCAGAACTAATACTGTACTATCAGTGTGTACTACTGATCAACAAAACAAGGCCAGTGTTTGATGTTATATTAAAAGTCAAAACAAATCAAGCCAATATATATGTTAAACTTCACAACGATGTGGCGGATAACATAATTTTGCAAACTGGCTAAAAAAAAGCATCTTGGCAAAGGTGTAGTTACAAAACTAATTATATTGTAAAATTTATTCAAGATATTTAGTTGTTGGCAAATGTAGGCCCAATTGCCCAAATTAGATAACCCTATCTCATAGAAAATAATAAAGTCATTCTGATTAATCCTCTGAATGCCAGGATAACTTATTTGAATGCAGTTGTTCGTGGTGTAGCTTGTTCAGTTGATCAAATTTCCCGAATTCATTCGGTCCTTTAGCAGTATTTCCATATTCGGAGTAAATTCTGAATGAGAACGGCCTGGGAGTTCGCTCCATCGAACTCGCAAATTCCGTTTTTCCGCACATTTTGGGGCTAAACAACTACAATTTTTCTCTCCAAATGCTTCACGTGTCCTTTCTTCCTCGTGATAAAAAAGTTTGTCCGAACCCGAAGGAGAAAAATGCCTTAATATACGAAAACTATAATTGTGCAACAGTAAAACATAGCGAAAGTGGGGCCATCCAACATGGCGGCTGTTGCCGAATTCCGACAACTTCCGACTTCAATTTCAGACAACAGATGCTCTATCCAGTCTCTTATATAGATCAGTGATATGGAGCTCTGGATATGGAGTAACAAAGTGCAATCAGCTGAACAACCGCTGACACATAAAACATGCAGCATAAATAATTGCATAAAAGTTGCTGACATTTGTGTCATTCAGTCATTGTGTGGCAAATGTGTGTAACTGTGCATTGGTATAATGCCAGCCAGGATAAGAAGAGTGGTTGTAACTGGTTTAGGTTAGTGGAAAATAAAACAATTTATAATCTCCCTAGAGGTCTTGATCCTTATCCTAACCTTGTTGAGGTGTGAAAATGCATTAGCACTGAGGTTCAGTAAAGGTCATCCCTCATTGGTCCAGTGTTACTACAGGAAGAAATCAAGAAACCAAGAGTACTGTACCTGTATAGGAAAGTACCTGAGGGCCAATTTGGAAAGTTGTTTTTTTGTATGCTGGATGGTAATTAACAAGCTTGTGGTTGTACACCAATCGCAGTCCCAGCGATTGTATGCTAGCTAGTACATGGCATTTATCTGTAAGCAACTCTCAAACAACATAGGTTGAAGTGTACACCAATATATAATTGTACGCCAAATGTACACCAAAATTTATGACTGTACACTGGACATGTCCAGCATACAGCATCTAGATACCAGACTAGCCTGACGGCTTTGGGAGAATCCAACTGGAAGCATTCTTCGTATGCAGCTCAGTGGTGGTGTGGAAGCCAGGGCCGTCGTGAAGGGGCTTGAGTAAGGGAGGTGTGAGCATTAATTTTGCCAGCAAATGGGCATCAGGTCATTGGGTGTGGTCATTCAAAAGTAATAAATCCACAATGTTCTTGGACATGTCATTAGGTGATATGAAAATTGTCTGATTTTAAAACGACAAACTGACTTACAGGAAAGATGAAACTATGATATAGTTATATTGGCTTAAAGGGAGTCAATGAAGACCATGGGGCTCCACTACTACAAAAGAATAGCCTACTCTGACTACTTTTTCTATAGTTTTGACCTCGTTTAAGTTTCAATCAGTTCTTCAAAAAATACGGTCTAATATAGTAATATAATAAGGTTAGTGTACTGCTGAACCATGGAATGTTAATTGTTAAGGTCTAACGTTTAGAGTGAAGGGCCTTCACTCGAAGCGTTAGACATCTATGACTACGTTCCATGTTCCGGAAAACAAAATGGCAGCACATTTCATTATCAACGAAAGAGAAAGAGACACTGTCTATGAGAAGAAAGCGACACCCTGGATAAAAGCAAGTAGCAACAATAATCTTTAAGGTAGCAAAAAGTGTATTTATAACTATAGTTCCTCACACCTCAGTTCCTCTGCTGTATATCTCATGATTATGGTGCTTTTGAATGGTAATTTGCAGTCAAGATTGCCGAAAAAAGATTTGCTGACAAACGTTTCATTTGCTGACAGCAGTATTGCTGGGGGGGGGGGGGTGTTACACCCCCTACACTGACCCTTCACAACGGCCCTGGTGGGAGCTGCTCAACAGGAGGGATGCTCAAGTCCAAAATTTTTCAACAGGTG
Source organism: Corallium rubrum (assembly GCA_964035015.1). Lineage (NCBI taxonomy): Eukaryota > Metazoa > Cnidaria > Anthozoa > Scleralcyonacea > Coralliidae > Corallium > Corallium rubrum. The sequence goes on along the minus strand of OZ035998.1, from coordinate 52,604,271 downwards.
TATACCTTTAAGAGGGTGCAAAGCATATTTTACCAACATCCACAAAATTCCAACAAATATCAAATTGTAGGCTTTTGCACCCCCCCCCCCCACCCCATCCCCCACCCCACCCCCCACCCCTTGTGCACTGTGCAACCATCGCCATTATTAAATTCCATTCTACTTTACATGTTCATATATCTTTTCATGGACTAACAAGCATTATGGTTTTGATTTAATAAAACACTAGTTCTAACCCTAATCTTAAGGCAAACAAGAAAAAACCTACTCATATTTAGCTAACTTGACCAATAATTGTGGGAATGCTGGTACCTTTTTCCTTTTTTTACTTTTCTATATATATTCCTTTTTATAAATATATATCAGGTGTTGTAACATCACTTGGACATGATGTGACATCAGTTTGGAAAAAGATCCTTGCAGGAGAATGTGGCATTACCAAAATTAATAATCCAGGTAGGCAGGCCCACACAGCGACTAAAGTGAGCCCAGGGCAAAATAAAGAATTGGGGCCCCCCTTGCAAAAATTTCGCATGCCATTTTACGGCATTTATAATTAGGGGGGCCCTCTCGAGCTGGGGGCCCAGGGCAAATTTCCCCAGTTGCCCTCCCCTCTGGGCAGGCCTGCAGGTAGGTATCATTTTAAAACTTATATATGCAAAAGTTAAAAATTAATAAGGTGAGCACTGCCTTTTTTGAACTCATTTTTCATATTCATTTGACAAAAGACAGACAGAGAAACAAACAAACAAACAAACAAACAAACAAATAGACAGACAGACAGACAGACAGACAGACAGACAGACAGACAGACAGACAGACAGACAGACAGACAGACAGATAGATGGATGGACAGATAGATTAGATTTACTGTACTAGTTAGAAAACAATTTACATGAAAGCTGTTCATTTAATTATAAGACTAGTGTAAAAAATTATAGAAAGGCACAGATAACTGATGTATATTAGATAAAGCATGTCTGAAATTTATAGAGGATATTACACGGCAGTGCGAAGATATGAATTTTATCTTCGAGTGGGGGAAAGCAATATTTATTTATTTTATTTATTTATTTATTTATTTATTTTTTTATTTATTGTTTTATTTATTTTTTTATTTATTTTTTATTTATTTTTTTATTTATTTTTTATTCATTTTTTATTTATTTTTTATTTATTTTTTTATATATTTATTTACTTATTTATTTACTTATTTATTTACTTATTTATTTACTTATTTATTTATAACAATATTTTAACATGAATGCTCTGCTCACCATAATGATTTTCAGGGAGGTCCTGTATATTAAGTAAAAGTACAAAAATATAAAATACAAACTAAGAAATAAAGAGTAAAAAGATTACTTAATTATGTTACGACGTTTAATGTAATATATAATATATTCATATTGTAGTAGGTCTCTAATAGTGTTGATATTTTTTTTTAACTTTAGATTTTGAAAATATAGCAGTTAAGATAGGTACATATTTAATAAAATGTTGATAAATTGTGATGACTGTTCAATTACTTCAGTAGTGTTAGTCATATTATGAATTTTATACTTTGTAAATGTGTTATGACTTTACATATTTCCTGTAAATACAGTGTGTTTGGCTGTATAACACATGCACCATTTGTATTTTTGATTATAAAATAAGGTGCCCTCTACGCACGCTCTGATTGGCTGGGCTCCGTGCATTTATAAGAGAACAGAGATCATGAATGACGTAAAATGGTGTAGAATGGCGTCAGTTGGCCGGAAAAGCCCGCCAAATTCCAAAGTACCTTACTTTTAGCTTGATTTTTCTCCTCTTATTTTTTAAAACAAATAAAACATACCGCTCCTGTGCATATGTACTCTTATAAAGGTAAGCTTGACGTCATTTGAACACGAAAGAAGTGTAAAGGCATGCACTCGGCTATCGCCTCGTGCCTCTACTCAACTTCTTTCGTGTTCAAATGACGTCAAACGTGCCTTTATAAGAGTACATATATATGCACGGAGCTTTATGTTTTATTTGTTAACTAAATGTTATTCCATAACTAGCTTCTTCCGCAGGCGTTTCTTACTGTGGCGCTGAAGTTGGGTTCTTCTCAGCCCCGAGTTGTCTGCCCAAATGACTATTCTGCAGCGGCTATACTTGCAGCTTTGTTACAGATTTTCCACTTCCAGTATACTCTTATAAAGGCACGTTTAATCATAGTCAATCGAGATGTGGTCTGGAAACTCGGCAAACTTCAAAGCGCCTATAATGAGCTGGGATTTTATGTTGAACCGTACCTTACACCGTGCACATCCTTTGTTTTAGGTTTATTAATATTTAAATAGCACGGTTGAGTGATTGAACTGAAACGTTGCTATTGGACAATTCGTTCATTATACTAAAATGCAATGTGTTCAGTGACCGTGCACCGTGCACAAAAATGCATAAAGGCGAACAAAAAGATAGACCAAAGACTTTAACTGAGTTTCCAGACCATATCTCGATTGACTATGGTTTAATACTCGGAGCCACGGGTTCTCGTAGGATAACGGTGCTCTTCTGGACTTTAGAATTCCTATAAGCCTGTCCCACTACGAAATCGATATCTTTTGTGACCCTGTATTGACAAAATGGAAAAGAGTTGTACTTGTTGCAGACTAGTTTCTATTAACTACATGCGCCAATCTGAATGCATGACTATACGTGACTGGATGTGGAAAAAGAAAAGTTGGCTCTTTTTTCTCTTAATGGGCAAAACTTTCGGCAAGATTGAGGTATATTATAAGTAATATTGGGCATTTCGCTCGATTACATAGCATGTTCTAAGGATTTTAGGTGAAGGAAAATTCGAGCGTATAATATATACATTTAAATGTATTTATTATACGCATTAAAATGTATATATTATACGCTCGAATTTTCCTTCACCTAAAATCCTTAGAACATGCTATGTAATCGAGCGAAATGCCCAATATTACTTATAATATACCTCATTCTAATCCTGGCATTACCACCTTATTATATATATACAGAACTCGCGATCAAGCTCTCGGCAACGCCCTCCGTGGCTCAATGGTCAGAGCATTGCACTAGAATCGCAAGGTCGTGGGTTCAATTCCTGCCGGAAGGCCTGTGTAGTTGCATTTTTCGCAACTGGTCCCCTTTCGGCAAGATTGCCGTATATGTAAGAGATAAAGCCCGAGAACGAGGGCTGTATGCTATATACAGCCCCGAGGACGCGAAGCGTCCGAGGGCTGTATATCGCATACAGCCCGACGTTCGAGGGTTTTATCTGACTTATTTCACGATTGAGGAGGTTTTCCAACAAACTTATGTCTTTTTTTCTACCTTGGACAAAGATTTTCCTAGTTTTTTTCTTCATTTCTTTTCTAATTAGTATTCAAGGGCTGTATGCTATATACAGCCCGCGGTACATCAAAGAAAACCGACTCAATCGTGAAATAAATATATATATACCTACCTAGAGATGTTTAGTTCACTGTTTCGCTCGCAAGTTTCCGTTTTGCAATGTGCAATATAATCTACATGCAGTACCAGATGGTTGTTTGGTCATGAATGTGGCATTGTATGTAATAAAGGTTTTAGTTTCAATTTTTAACACTTTTATGTTTTTAAGCTGCAACTGTGTCCCAAAACAATGGAGGATTTCAGGCAGAGGAGTGGTTTTCTCGACTAAAGGTTGTTTGCTGAAGTATTTTCTGATTCATCTACTTCCAATAGACCACTTTCATAATGGCCGACACTTTCAATATTCTTTTATGTCCATCCAAATTAATCTTTCTGGTCTCGTTATGAAGCAAAGATTCTTTTGAATTGCAGACACACAAACGAGGCCAGAAACGCTTATTAAAATGTACATAAAAGAATATTCAAATTAGTTGCTATTTATGAAAATGGTCAGTGTATGGCGTAATGGCGATTGAATTAATTATTTGTGTATAAAGTAAGAACACTAAGTTAGTACTTGGATAGGTGACCGTCTAGGAATGACTTCGTTTTTGGGCTTGGACGTCTTGTGTTAGTAGAATTCTTGAAGTTGTTCTCTCCAGCCAAGTGTTTTGTGTCGTATAGGCGAGTTTCAGGGGGTTACGCGCGCATCATTTTTCAAAAGAACTGGCAAGCTCCCCTGAAAGTAAACATACTGTTTAAAATCAACAAAGTACAGATACAGTTTCTGGATGTTTACCACTGCTATTCTGCTGTTGTTGGCCCGCTAGCAACTCTGTTTGCCATTGCTTACTTTGTAGAGAGCCCGCCAAGAGCCCACCAATTCCTTTGCAAAACGATGCGCGCGCAACACCCTGAAACTCGCCTATTGCGGCTGGCAGGAGCGCCTTTGATATGCCTTCGACTCCGCCACGTTGGTCGTAAGTCGGTTTTCCACTAGGCGGAATTTGCGCGCGAGCCGTATTTTTCTTTGTCTTTTCTAATTAGTTCCACCCGAGAAATCACAAGACAAAGAAAATTTCCGCTCCGCACGGAACATTCCGCCTAGTGGAAATCGGCCTTTAGTCTGCGATGCAGGCGACGTTGATCTGCGTTCTTCACTATTCAGCCACTGGCTGCTAGTAAGGATAATTAGCTCTCCATTGATTCCTTTTAAAAGTGTACACATGAATGAAAAGAAAAAGCATTTTATTAAATACTTGGCATAACAGTAAAAAGTAAAAGTACATGTATAAATAAAACAAGTGAAACAATGCGTAACTCGACACTTGCAGACCCATGCAGTTGAAACTAGCCTGGCCGGGGCGAATATCTGCGCACAACGAACACGTATAAGTTGTGGATGCTAAAGATACAGGAATAGCTAGAGCCAATCAATTTCTAGGTTTCTAGGTTGCCAACCTTGTTTAACTCTTTCTTGTCCGAATTGGTCTTTAGTATTTTATTCTGACTAACGCCGGAATTTTATTCACCTCTGGGGAAGCCCCAGGACAGGAATGAGTTAATTTTGGTTCTCATTATAATAAACCACTTGTATTATTATTATTATTATTATTATTATTATTATTATTATTATTATTATTATTATTATTCAGTATTATTATTTTTCTATGTTTTTGTTACCAGGAAAGACGAGTAATAACACCTGAGATTTTGTTTTCATTTGCTGCTGCAAGTGAAGCACTTGAAGATGCCCAATGGAGTAACTTGTCTACTGATAGAAAGGAATCTTCAGTAAGCAATCATGTTACTGTCTCTTTTGTTGTCACTGGCACTGTATCGCTGTAACTTATTTTCTCATCTTGGTTTGCATAATTCTTGATCTCTCACTCCGCCTCATCTATAATTATAGTATTGTATTTGTTTGGTATACATGGATAGTTTCACCCAAATGAAGAGACTATGGGGTCTGAACTTACCTATACTAAGAAGGTTTCTGATTGGTTTAGAAAACAAAAAAACCCCAACTCTAATCAGTAACGAGCATGGGAACGAATTTGTAATCGATAATGTCAGCAGTAGCGCAACTACCTATTGGGAAGGGTGGGTAAATCCCACAGGCCCCGAGCAAAAGGAATTAATTAGGGCCCCCGAGCATTTTGTGACGAGATCCGTAGGTTCCATAGAACCCCCCTTTCTGATGGTTATAACTGCCCTCAAAATGCAGGAAATAGCGTTTCAGAGCATTAGAAAATCAAAAATTTCCTGTGGAAGCATTTCCCCGGACCCTTCTACTGGTTTGTCGCACCTTCAGGGCCGGCCACTTTGTCTGACAGTCTTGAGTCTTACACTGAAAATCTTCTCTTGGGGGGTGGGGGGATGCTTTGACACCCATACGCAGGGGCGGCGTGACCGGGGAGTAGGGGGTATTTTCCAAAAAAATTTTTTGGCAAGAAGTGCCCTTATTAGCATGTGCAGTGTGCACTGACTTTTTACCCAATCTGCGGATATTGGGTAAAATGTCTGCGCGCAGGCTATGCGGAATGGAATGAATGCAGTTATGAATCTATTCAAATAATCTGCCCACTTTATCAGATTTTGAATCGGAGTGTGAGTGATGCGATTTTGCTCAAAAGTGTCCTCAAAGTGCAGGAAACCAGTGCCATTTCAGAGACCCTAGATTCAAAAATTTTCCAGGGTAGCATGCTCCCGAGCCCCCCTAGAAATGCGGTCACTAAATTGGAAAGGGCCCCCGAAGTAATCAATCCCATGGGCCCCCAGATGCCTAGTTGCACCACTGATAATGTGATTGGTCACTTGCAGCTAGTATAGTCAAGATCAGTGCGTGGGTCATATTAGGTATAGGAATTTATTGGAAATAGGAATAAAATGGCTCTCCGATTATCAGACAAACTAACAAATGTGAGATTTATTATACAACGTTTGGCTGGAACTCAGTTTACACTAAGGACGTCTGCACGCAGACTATTTACACTCGACCAGTAATAAAATCAGTTGAACATTTGTAACGCATGGGGATGTGTGAACTTCAATCTCCCAGGGGGATCCGGGGGTATGCTTCCCCGTAAAATTTTGGATTTCTAGGGTCTCTGAAACACTATTTCCTGCATTTTGAGGCAAGTATTTAAGAGTGATCTGAAAGCTATAAATTATATAATTTTGTTGAAATTAAACCAGAACATAGAATGATACACGTCAGAATATTTTTAGATTTATTTATTTACAAGTCGTAAATGTAAAAACAAAGTTGGAGGCATTTTGTACAGAACCTTCTTAGTATTGTAATTGATGGCATATGCGTGCCTGCTATGAGAACGGTCTTGGAGACCATTGGGGAGGCAATCGCCCCTCCTCACCCCCTCCCCCCTTGGCTACGCCACTGCGCATATCATAATATTTTTGTGAAAAGTGAACGGGGGGAGGCTACTGTGGATTTTGCATTTCCTGTGACCCTAATGCTACGGCCCAATCAATACCCACTTTCTGTTGACTTATTGAGGATTTCTGTTAATGTAGGGAGTAGCGATTGGCAACAGTGTAACTGATTTCAATGAAGTAATTGCGGCGGGTAAAACTTTTGATGAGAAGGTAAAACATTTATACACCTTATAAACTAAAACTTTTTATTACATTTTAATTTGTTTTTCAGTGTCATCAATAACTTTGAATTTGTGTTATATATCTTTCAAATCGAAAATGCTATGCTGCCAAAATACTCACAATTGAAGGTCTAACATTTTCAGAGAAGATTTTTCATCAGAGAGAAGCATGTAGTGAAATATAAAACAAAATTATAACAGCTGTCGTAAGTTAAGGTGACTCCATGCAGTTTCTTGAAAAATGGAAAATACAAGTTTGATAATTCAAAACACGTGATTAAACAATTCGGAAAAAGAATAAAACTAAATATTTTGCATAGTTAAAAAGTCTGACAATCAACCAGAAACTATTTCTAAAATGAAATAGCTGTTTCGTTCCCATCAGCCTCTTATAAGAGGCTGTTGCATGCTGATTGGGGGCAATGACGAATTTTAGCTCGGCCAATTCCCGCCAGTGGTCTGACGCGACAAGGCCTACAATTTTGGAAGCAAAATTTTTTGATGGTTACGCTGTCGTGGAGAGGTAACGTTCTGCGTATAAGTACAATTGGTTGTTGGCCTACGGGGGAACTGAATTTGAACAGATTGGATTTGAACTTGAGTCATTCAATGGAGTCGTTTTCTTGATAATCATCAACAAAACATACAGCGGGACAGTCACACATCCTGTTTCTTTAGGCCCGGACAATCGTCGCATTTCAGACGAATTTACAGTAATTTAATCAATTAAATGGGGAGTAAATTCGTCTAAGACGTTGTATCCGTGACACCGTCGTGATCAGACTGAAATGTGACGTCACGGCGCAACGAATTAAATGTATAAATTTCCTGCTCTTAATTTATTTTTTTGTGTTTTAATGTGCAAAACATTAAATTTGTCTGAATTAATTTCGTTGTATAAAACGAAGTCGCATTGACGTTGTCTAATCGACAGAGTTAATATGAATTATAAGTTTGTCTTAATTAAATGCGACGATTGTGCGATATATAAACCAGGCCTTACCTGCTAGCGTCTCGCAATTTTCTTGAGAACGCAATTATTTTGGCAACATTTATTTGCTTCCTATACACGGTCAGACGTGAATAGGAGAAATGTACATGTGGCGTCAGTACGACGGAACTTTTGCGGTTATTTATATGTAGATACATAAAATGTCGCTGTTTAGGAAATCCGGCTACATTAGGGTCATTTATGCCACCGATATTTAAGTTAAAATTTATTAAATAATTTTCAATCTGTGTGTAATTCTTTCAAAGTTTGTATTTGATCGGAATAAATACTGGAGTGATTGAGTATAGCTTTTCCAAGGCCAAGGGTCAACTCGACCACTGACCCGACCTTTCGGAATGCTATTCGCCCAATCTCAATCTTTATTATTAAATCTAAAGCGGCAACGAGCAGTTAGAATGCAATTTCGGAGAACTCAAAAAGGGGAAAGTTCCTACAGTACTCGGCATTCACTTGTTATTGTATGATTCACTACACGGGATTGTTTACGTCGTTTAGTTTTATGCGGAATTTTGATTTCATTGGATAAGATCGAAGTTTTGGCTTTTGCTGCCAACAACACTGCACTGCGATTGGACTATTTTCATCTGTGATGACAGTTTCTTTTGTGATGTTAATGGGAAGCTAACACAGTAACAGTTTCGTTCCTGCGGGGAACGAAACAAAAACTGTTACCAAATAAATAGCAACCGTCGTTGCTATGGCAACAATGACGTTTCAAAATGGCTGCCAATTACTACAAACTAATTTAATTCGGAAAAAACTTTGGTGACCCCCAATTTTTATTTCATTGAAACTTTTGTTGAAGTACGAGTAATCAATAGGCCGATTTTAAAAAATTCTGTAGAACGAATAATTTTTTTCCGGAAAAATCATGTTTGTTAATGTTTAAAAAATTTCGTTCTACAGAATTTTTTTTAAATCGGCCTATCGATTACTCATACTTCCAGGAAAGTTTTAATAAAAAAAAATTGGAGGTCACCAAAGTTTTTTTCGAATTAAATTAGTTTGAAGGGTAATTGGCCGCCATTTTGAAAAGTCATTGTTGCCATAGCAACAACTGTTGCTATTTATTTGGTAACAGTTTTTGCTTGTCAGACTGTTTAACTATGCATAACGTTTAGTTTTAGTCTTTTTCCGAATTGTTTATGCACGTGTCTTTTATTTTTAGTGTTTATTTTTATTTTTATAGCTGATATTGAGGCTACCGTGTATAAAGATTATTAAATAAATAAATAAATAAATAAATAAATAAATAAATAAGTAAACTGACGCAACGATCGCTACCGCCACGATCGCTGAGATAGAAAATGTTCTATCTTGAGCAGCAATCGTTGCGTTTTAAATGGAAAGTTGGAAACGGTGATTTTGCAATCTCAGCGATCTTGGCGATCTGCCGCGGTCAAAAAACACTACTAACATAGAAAAACATTTACTGAAAATAAACTGACACAATGCGACTTGTAACCCAACAAGTACTTGTGACACGCGTACGGTTTGACTAACCCCCAGGTTTTTATATATCGAAAATAACCGCGGTCTACCACCTGAATTCCAGTGGCTCAATGGTGAGAGCGTCCGGCTGGCATTCGGAAGGTTGTGGGTTCGAGTCCCGTCTGGAGCTCAGAGTTTTTCTCTGAGTTTAACTTACGACAGCTGTTATAATTTTGTTTTATATTTCTACATGCTTCTCTTTGTGGGTTTGTTTTATATTTCACTACATGCTTCTCTAATTTGCGGGTTTGAGTCCCGTCTGGAGCTCAGAGTTTTTCTCTGAGTTCAACTTACGACAATTTGTACAGCGAAAACAAACGAAAGAACTTTAGAAAATTATAACTTTGTATCTTGTACTTTCTATCTTGATAAAGGTTATGAGTTTTGCGTAATATATAGCTCTATCTCAATGGCTACATAGTTTTGGTTGCATCATTATTAATAAAAAGATTTACCTTTTAAGTTATTTAATGATTCCTTTTATTCGTTATTCTATAGGGACCACGTAAAATGAATCCTTATTTTATTCCAAAAGTTTTATTAAACACGTCAGCTGGAATTATTAGCTCGGAATTCGGTTTACAGGTTTAGCTGATTATTTTATTTTTTGTTAAAAATATCAAATGTCACCAAATAAATTCCCAACGCAACCAGGTGAAGAATCAGACATGGATTAACGCTACTCTGGCTTAGAAGTTGTTTTTTTGAACGTAACTTAGATAAAAAGTAACTGTTCATGATCCAACGTTTCAACACTCCGCTCTAGTGTCTTCATCAGGGGTGAAGAAAGGTCATATTTTTACTCTCAAATTGGGTCATGAACATTCAGATAACTTTTTATGCTGCGTTTAAAAAACTAGCGTTAAACTATGTCGAATACCAAATGTTCTGTCGTTTAACAGAACTAAACTGCTGTAAGTAAAACTGTATTGTAGTCAGCTTTACTGCGTTCTCCTACTCCGCTCCTCAGTATTTTGTTCTAAAAAACTTTGGCAGTTTACCACCTTTTCCTTTGACTATTTTAAAAAGTTACTGTACATTTAAGCCAGAGTAGCATTAAATTATATATGATTTTTTGCTTGACTGCATTTTGTACATACTGTAATATCTTCCTTCTTCCTTCCTTCCTTCCTTCCTTCCTTCCTTCCTTCCTTCCTTCCTTCCTTCCTTCCTTCCTTCCTTCCTTCCTTCCTTCCTTCCTTTCCTTCCTTCCTTCCTTTCCTTCCTTCCTTTCCTTCCTTCCTTTCTTTAAGGAGCAGTAAGTTCAAGTTAAGTTCAAGGTCAATTTATTTTTCTCAGTACGTTACACCAAACTTTTCATTGACTACATTAAACTTAGCCTGCGCATACCCAGCCTGAATTACACCTACATTAAACTCTGCTAGTCTAAAGAAATTGTTATAGTTTAGTATACGTAAAAGATATCTTTTTTTTCTTTTAAAAAAAAAAACAGGGTCCAAATTTATCTACTTCGACGGCTTGTTCAGCAGGATCCCATGCTATTGGTGAAGCATTCAGATTAATCCGTAATGGCGATACTGATCTCATGGTAGCTGGTGGTACAGAGGCTTGCATAAACCCATTGGTAATTGCTGCATTTGCAAGGTAAAATCCAAAGCCAGCCGACAATTTTAAGAAATATAATTAAAACATATTCGGAAAATAAACATCTTGAAAATGCCAAGATATGGATCAGAACAAGACACAAAGATGAAATGGTAATATCTCGACTTTATTTCAAAGTCATCATCAGACCAAGTGACCAGAATTAGATACCTACGTTCTTTATAATTACAAGGAAATAAGCTGATTATATAAGGTAAGGGTTATATTACAACAGTCAAATTAAGATTATTAGGAAATTCAAATTTGAATTTAAAAATGTACAAAGCAAGAGATAGGCTGTATAGTATACAAACTGTCAATTTAAGACAGGTGAGAAGATCTACAGAAACAGTGTTAACTCTTTACTAGCTTTGAGACCAAAATTGAGTTCAGCATTGGTATATTTAATATGAAGTGCCTCAAGGAAAGGAAGTAAATAAGAAAGCGGATAATAAATGTACATGTAAGAGAAAAAAAGTTTAGTGTAACTCGCGACCTGTCGAGCAGTCGAGAATGGCATTAGATGTCTATGATATAATGTCGACCGTATAATATTTCACTACGCAAGTGTTTTAGAAAAGTTAAAACTGGCTCTTTTTCGGTCAAGGATTTTGACTGTTTAATTCTTGAATAAAACTTTTAATAAAACTTTGTTATCAATCAATAAGATTATAATACAATTACTTTACAAGACTTACTTCACTAATTTGAATTTTCCCTCCATTTTGGTTTCGCTAGAGAAATATGTAGACCTTGTCGCAAGACTCATGTTATGAGTAAAATGAATTAGGATAGGATTTAATCTTTGATTCGGCCACGTTGATCTACGTCCTTCGCAATTCAGCTACCAACTGCAAGTAAAAATGATTAGTTGCCAGTCCTTTTCATTGTGATACTGTAGTTTTCCTGTCTTACCTTTATGTTCTTTTGGTGTTTAACCTAAGAAAATCGAACGTAAAGTTTATGGAAATCAGGACGATCCTTTATCCAATCACAAATATTGATTTCTTTTGATTTTTTCTTTATGAATCAAATAATGATTTGATATCCAAGTTAATATTTGAGTTCTTATTCTGTTTTCCGACAAAGGATAAAAGCTTTAGCAACAAACTTCAATGACAGACCAAAGGAAGCATCACGACCATTTGACAAACATAGATCTGGTTTCGTCATGGCCGAAGGTGCTGCAGTTTTAATACTAGAGGTATTATTTTTGTTAAAATTGTTAATATAATAATTGTTAATTATGCAGTAGTTGCGTAATACAATTTATAACATAGATGTAGTTAACGGCGTTTCTGATTGGCTAACGGGCGTCCTCTATAACTCGATGAAGCACGGTAATTTCAAACGTTTCAAACGTTTCAAACGTAACGAGAAACTCGTTTTTAATCAGCGAAATAAATATTGTTTTCCGTTGTTTTGTGTCTGATTCTCTTTTATAAAAGAAATGGTTCATGGTTTGGCGTGCTCCATTGAGTTATGGATGTACTTGGGAAGTTGAGAGAGCACTCAAAAATCTAGAGTTGTTCTGGGCTACGCCTCGATCAACTCTTACGCTTTTTTCGTGCTCTCCGAACTTCCCGCGACCATCCATGCATAACTCGATGGAGCACGCCAAACCATGAACCATTTGTAAATGTAATGATTTATTTTCCTATCTTTTGTGACAGGAATATGAAAGTGCAAAACAAAGAAATGCTGATATTTATGCCGAGATTTTGGGGTATGGATTATCAGGTACTAGAGTAGCTACTGACATAATGTTAATAACCAAACTATAGCTAACTAAAATCATTGTGCGAATTTATTGACCAGTCAGGTTTCATATTCAATCGTAATTGACGATACCGAAAAATATGGCGGCGTATATTTAACCATAATGCTTTGCGACCTCAAATCAGCTCAAATAACAACTAACATTGTTTATCCTGTTAAAATTGATTAAACAAGCAAGAACTTCATTCATACCAAAGTTGATCGTTTTATAACCCTACCTTCCGATTATTCTGCAAGAAACAAAATATTTGAATGTGCGCGAAGCATTCTGGTTAAATGTACAAGACGCAGTGTTTTTCGGTGTGGTGACATGAGATTGCATATTTATCTCTACATAAAATAAGTCGCCGGCCAGGATTTTAATTTCGCCAGGAAACACTGGCTCTGGATATGAGATTGCGATCGGTTCTTAACACGTTCCTTGGCCGTGGCTTCTATTAAGTAATAACTGAATATATAAACTGTAGGTTCAACTCATTACTATCCGAATCGGTCTTTAGTATTTTATTCTGGCTAACGCCAGAACGATTTTATTCACCTCTGGGGAAGCCCTCGGACAGGAATGAATTATAAACTATTTCCCTAACTCTTTCCTGTCTGAATCGGTCTTTAGTATTTTATTCTGGCTAACGCCAGACGATTTTAGTTAAGTGCTTTATACATCGTCAAACTTTAGTCACACTTTAGTCGACTCTATTATCTAGTGCAAAGGAAGATGATCTTTTGTTTCAGCTTATTTGCATTGATTCATCAAATTTAACCATTTGAAATACAAGTGAAGTGTGACTGAAAGTGCGATCGACTGAAATGGGATTAAAGTGCGCGTATAAGCTACAACTAAAGTGCGACCATTTGGAGTGCAATTAAGGTGAGACTATATTTAGACTGGAGCGCACCCAAAGTGAGACTAATGTTTGACTGAAGTGCGGCATATAAAGTAAACTAAAGCATATTGATGAGTCTTTTGAATCATAAAGAAATTATCAGTCCTTAGTTTTTTTAAGTTTTTTAACTTACCTGAATTTAAAATTTAAGGATATTAATTTAAGGCCTGCGATGCATGGAAGACGAAATTTTACAAACAATTGTCATTTTTTTTTAAAAAGGAGATGCTTATCACGTGACGTCACCCAGTGAAGATGGTCGAGGAGGTATTCGTTGTATGAAAGCAGCTTTACGAGATGGAAAATTGAAACCAAAAGATATTTGTTATATTAATGCTCATGCCACATCTACTCCACTTGGTGAGATAATAACGTCTAGATATTAAACATTTATTTCAGGAACCGAAGGAAACTGTGTTTTGTGGACCCGTCGCCTCTGACAACAGTAAACGGTCGAGGGGCCACAAAACATATTGTTTGACCGGGGTGTCAGTAAAGAAGTATTTTGTTATATATCAAGTGTTAATTGACAATAAAAATAATGTTGAGCAAAACCTTTAACAATTGTTTGGAATGAAAGAAAACTGAAGAAAAAAAATATCAAAGACCTGGCCATTCATGTTTTAATATTTTTACTGGAGCAAAATAAAAGTAATTTTGCCAGGTGTGGTGGCAACACTCTGGTCACGTACCACCTGATCAAATTTCATACACAGGGAGGGGTCCCAGCAGGGTTCATTTTTGTCACCTGAAACCACTCGAAGTTTTACACAAAACTGTCGAAAGACGAAAGTGTTTAGCCATGTTTTACAGCAGCCTTCATTTCGCTGTCGTCAACAGCGGCTATTCAAACATCAACCTCAAACCTAAACAAGTCAAATGTCTCGAGGCAGTTTACTTTGGCAAAGATGTTGTGGCCGTGCTACCAACGGGATATGGAAGTCTCTAATATATCATCTTCTTCCGTCGCTCTTTTACGACAAAATCAACTGCAGTCAGGGCAGTGAACGACCGAGCGAGACGTCTCCCCTTCATCCTGTAATCATCGTAGTGTCTCCGTTAAATGCGATCATCAAAGATCAAATAAGAAAGAGCAGTCAAGGAAATATCAAAGCGACTGCCGACGATGCTACATCCTTAAGAGATGCGAAATACGACATCATTTATATAATGGCCAGACACAACACGATCGGAAATTGCGGCTGTCGACGAGGACCTAATCCAGGCCAATACAGTCTCTCGTTCCGTATGATGATATATAACATACAACCCAACACGCGTGTATGATGCATTTCATCATACATGTGCATGTTTTTAATAAAGAGGTTATTAATGAAACCCTTCCCCCCCCCCCCCCCCCGAACCCCCTAACCCCCTAACCCTAATCTCAAAAATGTGAACTTCCCGGGGGGAACCCTAACCCTAACTTGAAAAGTGTCGGGGGGGGGTTTTTTAGCCACCTCTTCCCTGTCCAACCCCCCTAATAGTTTAAATATAGAAGAGGCGAAACCAGGATTCATAATTAAAATCGTAGACGTTCTCTGGTTTAAATATTTATTATTTACGAGCTTTCGGCTGCCAGTCTGCAGCCTTCAACGGGTTGGTTACAATGAATAGCACTGGTTTACAATTACTAACACAAAACAGATACATTGACTATATAAAGACATAGTGACACTTCCGCCCACGTGAAAAGATGAATAATTATTTACATTGATTTATAATAATATTTTGATAGTGTTTTTAAGCCTTTTTAAGTAAAAATCGATATTGTTCTGGCAAGTGTTTTGCATTATTGTCTGCGTTTTCTCTACATGCTGTATACCAAGATTCTAGAGTCGATCTGTGTCGATAATTTGCGGTGTCTAAAATTTTTCCGTTAGAAAAGTCAATCCGGTGATCGTTTGCCCACGCATGATTAGAAATGTTGAATCCATTTTTGCAGTTTTTTACGTTGCGTTCGTGTTCCTTTCTTCTTGTGTTAAACGCTCTTCCTGTCTCACCAATGTAACTCCACGAACAATCAGAACAATTTATTACTCAGGCTACTGTGGTAGAACGAGTCTAGGTTTCGGTCTGGTTTTTGTTTTTTCTGTCGCGATATGGCCCCAACAGGCTTTGCGAAACTGTGCGGCATGTGACACTTCTGACGTCACAGTTCAAATGCTGATGTTCATGGCGGATTTTCATACCAGGAATGGCGAGTTTTTTCTTCTCCTGACGCCTTTCGTTGTGTTCGAAACTTGTGAATTTGTGTTTTAATGATAAACAGGCTCGCAATGCTTTTATACTATAGTAGACCTGGGTTGGTCCGCGATCTCGATAACCGTACGCTGAAAGTGTGTTACTCGATCAACTCTCGATCAATGACAATGTGTTCTCCATCAATTTTATACATGTGTTATTAATTAAATTGTACTAATAAATGTTGCTGTAAACCAAAGATCAAAGAAAGTTGATAAAGCCAACTTGCAAGTGAAAGGTAAACATGCTGTGTTTTACATCTTCTTTACATCATATGTCTTACACCGAACTGACTTGTGTCTGTGAATGCTGTATGTAAATGTATTGAGGTTTAAACCGTATTAATGTTTGTGGTTTGCTTCAGTTTTGCTTGTATTGTTTATTATTGATTTATTGTACTGATGTCTTGCAAATAAAAGTCGATGCTATTCAACAGTTTATACATTACTTTCATCAAGTGTGTATTATTGTTTGGGTACACCAGTATGCCAGTATGGCTGCCATTTCATTGTTTTGGTACACCAATATGGCTACTATTTCATTATTTTGGTACACCAATATGGCCACTATTTCATTGTTTTGTACACCAATATGGCCACCATTTCATTGTTTTGGTACACCAGTATGGCCACACTATTTCATTGTTTTGGTACACCAATATGCCCACTATTTCATTGTTTTGGTACACCGGTATGGCCACATTTCATTGTTTTGGTACACCAATATGGCCGCCATTTCATTGTTTTGGTACACCAGTATGGCCACACTATTTCATTGTTTTGGTACACCAATATGGACACTATTTCATTGTTTTGGTACACCAGTATTACCACTATTTCATTGTTTTGGTACACCAGTATGGCCACCATTTCATTGTTTTGGTACACCAATATGGCCACTATTTCATTGTTTTGGTACACCAATATGCCCACTATTTCATTGTTCTGGTACACCAATATGCCCACTATTTCATTGTTTTGGTACACCAATATGGCCACCATTTCATTGTTTTGGTACACCAGTATGGCCACACTATTTCATTGTTTTGGTACACCAATATGGCCGATTGGCCACTATTTCATTGTTTTGGTACACCAGTATTGCCACTATTTCACTGTTTTGGTACACCAGTATAGCCACTATTTCATTGTTTTGGTACACCAATATGGCCAAATGGCCACTATTTCATTGTTTTGGTGCACCAGTCACATTAAACAGCGAAGAAATTGAACAGGTCACGCAAGCTAAAGTACTGGGTGTGACCTTAGACAGCCATTTAACTTGGACTAATCACATCGGAAACTTATGTTCAACCCTCAGTAGTAGGCTTGCATTACTGCGTCGGATTAAGCCTTTCTTAACTAAAGATTGTGCTCTTCGTTTTTATAACTCATGCATTCATGCCAATATTATTTACTGCTCTGTCACTTGGGGTAATTGTTCCAAAACACTTTTGCAAAGAATTCTTCGCCTTCAAAAGCGTACAGCACGCATTATCTTAGATGCTGAGTATTCTACTCCTTCTGTTCTCCTTTTTTCCCAGCTTAAGTGGATTCCAATTTTTGATCTAATTAAGTTTAGAAAGCTGCTTCTACTATTAAATATACTAATCAACCCTAATGCTCCAACGTCTTTTAAATTTATGTTCAATTTCTTATCTGCCACTCGACAACACGCTCGTACTAGAGCCTGCTTGTATGACCTAAAGCTTCCTTACCCGCGTACTAATTCTGGTAAACGAACATTTCTCTACAGCGCCTCAATTCTCTTTAACGCCTTAGATAATGATTGCAAACAGCTTGCCATGTCACCTGCATGTACTTCTGATGCTTTCACATTAAGATTAACTATTACTAAACGCAAACTCAGAAATTACTTTCTTCATAAACTTACCTGTATTAACCATCTGGAAGACCTTTTTTGCGTCAATTGTAATTTTTTATTGAATTGTAAATGTGTTTCTACTTGACTAGTTTATCACTTGACATTATTTCCATATACAGTGTATTAGTTGTGTCCGTTGTATTTGTAAATATTGTAATATTGTGAGGGCCGTATGTTAGATAACCTTTACGGTTAATACGTCTTTTCCCTCGTAAAATAAAGTTTTATTCTATTCTATTCTATTCAGTATGGCCACTATTTCATTGTTTTGGTGCACCAGTATGGCCACTATTTCATTGTTTTGGTACACCAGTATGGCCACCATTTAGATGTTTTGGTACACCAGTAATGGTTACCATTTCAATGTTTTGGCAGACCAGTATGGCTGCCAAATCAATGTTTTGGTACACCAGTATACCCACCATGATTTTCTCTATGATGAATATTCCACTACTACAGTCAATTGACTGAAAGTTGCATCAAATTCAACCATTAACTCCAAACAGCACTGCTGCTGTTCTATTATTTTGCAAGGCGCCAGCCCACAGTAGCCCGAGTTCACGCCTAGCTGGCGTCTTGTTTGGTAAATTACATTTGTCTGGTCTTCTGAGGATGGTCTGATGTAATTTACCAAATAAATTGTTCTGATTGTTCGTGGAGTTACATTGGTGAGGGACACGAACGCAACGTAAAAAACTGCAAAAATGGATCCAACATTTCTAATCATGCGTGGGCAAACGATCACCGGATTGACTTTTCTAACGGAAAAATTTTAGACACCGCAAATTATCGACACAGATCGACTCTAGAATCTTGGTATACAGCATGTAGAGAAAACGCAGACAATAATGCAAAACACTTGCCAGAACAATATCGATTTTTACTTAAAAAGGCTTTAAAACACTATCAAAATATTATTATAAATCAATGTAAATAATTATTCATCTTTTCACGTGGGGGGAAGTGTCACTATGTCTTTATATAGTCAATGTATCTGTTTTGTGTTAGTAATTGTAAACCAGTGCTATTCATTGTAACCAACCCGTTGAAGGCTGCAGACTGGCAGCCGAAAGCTCGTAAATAATAAATATTTAACTCTTTCTTGTCCGAATTGGTCTTTAGTATTTTATTCTGGCTAACGCCAGACGATTTTATTCACCTCTGGGGAAGCCCCCGGACAGGAATGAGTTATAAACTATCTCTTTAACTCTTTCTTGTCCGAATTGGTCTTTAGTATTTTATTCTGGCTAACGCCAGACGATTTTATTCACCTCTGGGGAAGCCCCCGGACAGGAATGAGTTAAACCAGAGAACGTCTACCCCCTAATAGTGTTTGTAATTTATGGTCAACACTTCTTGACAAAGATTGTGGGATGCGCAGTGAGTTTTAATCCGTTAATTGGCCCATCATGCACATGTATGATGAAATGCATCATACACGCGTGTTGGGTTGTATGTTATATATCATCATACGGAACGAGAGACCATGTTGTCCAGGCTGACCTGTTTTAGCTGCATATGCGTAGAACGAATATCTTGCGTGTAAACGTCATCAATACACAGCCGACAGGAGCGAGGACACCCCGAGCTCAAAATCGTCGCTCGACCATAATTCTTCCACGAGCTCATAGCACGAAGGTTGGGCTTGCCATAGAATACGATTTGTTGACAACTCGTTGAATTTTCGCGATGTACGAACCCATTACCCTTCAGTCCCTTCTCAAATTCATCAGTTTCAAATGTCCTCAGAACTCACTTGAGCCAGCACGCACGTGAACTGCGAACTGCTCCATGAAAGTGGCCGATTTTCTATGCGATTTCTGATCGTGAGTTGAGTCAAATTTCAAACTAAACAACCCATCCCTACAGTGAAATAATTGTTACTGCCCATATTTTGGGAAGCACGTGGCCAGAGTGTACCAGGGTCTTTCCGTAGCGGGGGGCGGGGGAGCGGAGGTAAGGCCCTGGGTACGAGGTTGGTGTGATGGTTTACGTGGGAGACATCACGATTTTTAGGACCACCACGCGAGGACCACTCGCCCTGAAAGCTACTGAAAGACGGACTTTGACACTTAATACATAAGAGCATTGATTAACTTCAAACCATTGCAAAGTAAAGCAACTTTACGAGATAATACTTTACAACCAAAATATACTTAATTCTTACGGCATACACCCTTCAATAAAATTCACTGTGGAATTTCTATCCTGTGGACAAATCTATCCCGTTCTTGGACGTTTTGCTTTCCGTTAAACCAGATGGGACTTTAAGTCATACTGTATAGAAAACCAACACACACTGACAGATACCTTAACTACACTTCATTCCATCCAAGTATCAAATTGTCTGTGTGAAAAAGTCTCGTTCATCGAGCGCGAACAATTTGTGACGAAGAACATCTTCAGGATGAATTAGATCACCTTAACTTGGTTTTAACTAACAACGGTTTTCCTGAGAAGATGATTCAAACTTCTATGACACCTTCCGTACATCCAGAGCTGAATACTCAGTCCCAGCATCCCACAAGATTGAGAGGATTCGAAATCATGCTGGTATGAAGGTATTTCACAGTAGTCAACACAAATTGTTCAAGGTACTTTTCACACATAAAGATGAGGTGGATAGCTTATCTATAAGCCTGGAGTGTATCGCATTCCGTGTGAGTGTGGCTTGGTTTACATCGGGGAAACGAGAAGAAATCTCTCAACTCGCCTGAAAGAGCACAATACATGTTGCATTAAAGACCAACAGGATAAATCTGCTGTTGCCAAACACGCTTGGAAGTATGACCATCGTGTTAAGTGGGAAGAGTCGTCACTCTTAGCCAGCGACACGCAATACTTCACGCGAAGAACAAGGGAGTCTATTGAGATTGCAAAACATCGCACTATTTCTCAGGAAGGACAGCCATTAAACAGCACACGGTGTGCCCTATTCGGAGAACATTCTTGATTTTGTTTTCTAATTAATAAAATTAACGTGAAAGTTTTTCTTTCATTACATTAGGAAAGTAAAAAGACAATTTAAAATAGAAAGACAAGTCTTTTTACAATCAACACGGGTTTTTTTTGTCATTTAGGTGATGTTGTTGAAAATCGTGCAATAAAAGAAGTTTTTGGTGATCATGCAAAACACTTAAAAGTATCTTCAACCAAAGGTAGAGATATAAAAAATAATATACACTTAATGTTTGCTCCCGAGGGAAACAGTTTTGTTTTCCCGAGAGTCTTGATATTTCCCGAGACGAAGTCGAGGGAAACATCGAGACTCGAGGGAAAACAAAACTAACTGTTTCCCTCGGGAGCAGACATTAAGTGTTTTGTTATATAGCTTGAGTTTCACTGAATAATTTCGACGCGCTTATCAAGGGAAAGTACACAAAAGACAAATGCTATTAAGACTTACCAAAACATTTCGCCTGGCTCCGTAATTTCACTTCAACCAAACAAATATAAGTCTCAGAACAACAGAACAGCAATACACTTCTCCAGTTAATCTTCACACATGCTTTGAAGACCTATAAATATTCTTTTTTTCGTACCAAACAAGCTTTTGTTTATAGGATGCCGTGAAGAGTTCAAAGTTCTAGCGGTCAACAATTGAAAACTTATTGACCGAGCAGGCAATAAGTTCTCAATTATTGCCTGCTCGGTAGACATTGAAATTTAGCTAAGGTCATGTGACCACAAACCAACCAATGACAGTCATCGTTGTATCCAGCGAAACTCTAGCTATATAACAACAGCTGTTAAAATTTACATACATACATTTGTACAGACAAGAAGTAGACAGGCTAATTATATATGTTAAAAATTAAAATTGAAAGATGACTGATAGGAAGTGACATAAAAACGAATTATAAATAAAATATAATATGCCAAAATCTGATAAAGCACAAACGGGACTGAGTCCCATGCAAGGTGCTCACCATCTAATCTTAAATCTAGCTTTAAAACGAAGAAACAAGGAAAGTAGACAAATAAATATATAATAGAATGGGAGTAGGAAGATTAAAAGTAAAATAGAAAAAAGAATAAATAAAAAAAAACAACAAAAAAACCCAACAAAAACAAAACATATAAAAGTACAAAACAACAAAACGAAAACACACCAAATACAATTAAAAAGAAAAATGGGAACAAAAAAAATAGAAAAAGGTTATACAATACATTCAACTGTAGTTAATGATTGTGAACTTAATATGTCAGGATTAAAGTTAGCAATGGTTAAATTAATTATAAAATAGGTTTTATGCAGATAAGTTTTTTTCTCAGATGTCTGTTCTTAAGGTCACAAGTATTGTTTGTTGTGAATTAAGACCCGTTGGCCATGAGCACTGTGTCAGCAGGGTAGGCCTTTGCTGTCATGGTTGCAAAATTTTTTTGTAACAGAGTTATTGTGATTTTTTATAATTTTTTTTTTGTCTATTTGCCGCTAAAGTTCATTATAAACCAGGTAGAGATTAATGTAAAAAGATACATTCTTATAAAAATGATTATTTACGTATAGCTTAAAGTATAGATAACCGTAAAGTAGTTTATACCAAAACTCCCCTTACTTACGCTATTCAGAATTATTTAATTAGATTTGCTGTCAACATTGTTCTTGTTTTTATTTCAGGTTCAACTGGTCATTTACTTGGAGCCGCTGGTGCAATTGAAGCAGTTTTTACGACTTTAGCTGTGAAAAAGGTATGATTTAGTTAGGAAACATTCTTTCAGATCTGCGAAGAAACTCGCAAAAAGACAGAAGCAAAATAATTTCGGTTTTCTTTGATGTAGCGCGGTTTATATACAGGTTCTAAACCTCGCAATAAAAACAGAACCTCGTCACAAACTCTTTTCCTATTGAATTCTTTCGAAAACCTTGAGCTTGTTATAAATAAGTAGGTACCCTCTATTTATTAGCGATATATAATGGCGAGGGCCAAAACCTACACTTAAAGAACATTCTGTCAGGTTTGTCAATGAGCTCGTCAAAGATGAGCATCGCGATGTATTGCGCCTTTTTTCTTTTTGGGCTGGGTTTTTTTCGGAAGCTGCCACTTTTTACTGCTGTGATCGTGGTGCCTGGACGCGAGTTGGCTTCGCAGCGTCTGCAGGCTCGCTCTCAGCTGCATGGCTTTATACTCTGTCTGCGAGTTGACAATGGTTGATGTAACTACAAACATGTAAAAGTTAAAAGAATCTAATTTGTGACGAAGCAAGAAAATGTATTCTTATTATGGTGTACTAAAATCAATTTTATATATGCGTAATGCCAATTGCCGTGTCAATCTTTGTAAATATCTCTTATTTTTCTAAGGTGTGTAATTTTTATGGTTTAGAAATCTTGAGACTCCTTCATTTTGCAGGGTGTGGCTCCACCAACGTTAAACTTACATGAAGTATCATCAAAATCTGAATTTAATTTGAATTATGTTGCCAACACAGCTCAAGAATTAACATTAAACAATGATAGAAAGTACATTGCTTTGTCGAATTCATTTGGCTTTGGAGGAACAAATGCTTGTCTTTGTTTTGGTGATGTCATATGAAGAGTACGTCAGCTCTGGGAGCTAAATGAATTAGTAATTAAAATACCATTGTTCAAGAAGAAATGCATCAGTCATTTGAAACCTTCGACCTCTCCCCGTTTTGGACATAATAAAATCTGTATGGTCAATACCAAACTTGAGGCAAAACTAGTGGTAGATTTTATCAATGGCGACGTAAAATGTGTATGGTCAGTACCAAGCATAGGTCAAAACTGCACTTGGTGGTAAAATCAAGATTGGTGAAATGAGTGATGTCAACATTACGAATGGTTTCATAAGATGTCTATGGTCAATGGGTGTTGGTGGCACAGTGGTTAGCGCACGTGCCTTTCACCTCTGCGACCCGGGTTCAATTCCTGCTCTCAGCAGTTATCTGATTAAAATTTCACCTTGGCCGCATGTGAGAAGAGTGCTTCCAGTTTGACTCTACCAAAGACCACAGGTTTCCTCCGGGTACTCCGGTTTTCTCCTGTAGAAACACTGGACCAATGAGGGACGGCCCTTACTGGACCTCTAGGGAGAACAATTAGCTATTAACTGATAGAGATATCCAGTATAAATAAGATTAGTTTAGTTTTAGTTTTAGTTTTAATACCAAACTTGAGTGAAAACTGGAAATGGTGGTGGAATAAAGATTGATGGCATAAATATGAATGGTGTAGATGGTGACATAATTATGAATGATGTTGGCATTGTGAATGAATGGTGACATAACATGTGTATGCATGGTCAATACTAAATTCTGGTCAAAACTGGATTTGGTGGTGGAGAAATTAAGATAGATATATAGATAAAACTTTATTTAAACACACGCTGGCCCCGTCAACTAATTAAGCTGATTTCCACAAAAGGCGTGTGGATTACGTAGTAAATTAATTTAATATATAAGATAACTGATATTATTATACATTTTAGTCACTTCCTGTCTTCTCATTGGCTAAGCGCATACAGTTAATTATGGGAATCAGCGCAACCTTAGTGAATAATCTGCTAGCAGATTATTCACTAATCTGTAGGTTGCGCCCGCAATGCGAGATTTCTTAACGAGCGGTAGCTAATTTCCACACAAGCAAAAACAACATGACTGCTCGATTTTCGTCTTCGACTGTAGAAGAAATCGAAGAATTATTTGAAGACAGACTCTGAAAACACAAAAAGATCGACCAAAGTTGCGAAAGAACTCTTCTATGAGTATCTTAGAGAAAAAGAAATCCAGGAGCCGAACGAAAAAGAACAACTTGCAAAAGTTTTGAAATCTTTTTATGTTGGAAGCACGAAAAAAAGATGGCTCGTCTTACTCCATGGGAAGCCTAAAAACATTGAGATTGAATACAATATATAATAAAACAATTATTGGATTCGGTTTTTGTGATATCTGGGTAATCAAGGTCTCGGTAAGTGTTATCAGTGTTATAAGTGTTACTTACATCGACCTTGATTATTCCAGATATCACAAAAACCTCATCCAGTAATTGTTTAATAATACATAACATATTTAAAATAACATTACAGTGTTCCTAAATACCAGAACCGTATAAGAGGTAACTATGACGGGAAGTGGTCACCGACCGGCACGTTTATCCAAGTCAAAATGGCCGAAATAGGCTACGTCGGAATCATGAGCGCTGATTGGTCAAAGCCAATGGAATTACGTCGGAAGTATTTTTTTTAACGCAGGCTAGATTTTGATTGGCTAGAAACTAAGTCTTGGTCGTAATCCGCCGCATGATCCGTTCCATATTAGCGTAATCTGCGTTGAGCACACTGGTATAAACCAATGCTGTTAAATGCCAGATTGCCTTTCCACAGTTGTTTACATTATACATTCCTCCTCAGTTAATATTACAAGTCAGTTAATTGTCTATATATATAACATACAGTATTATATTAAGTTATAAGTAAACATATAACTTTTAAACATATAAGTAATAAGGTCTGGGCCTGGGGAAACAGATCAAAAGCTAAGCAATAAATATCTACATGACATTTCTACAAATTTCCATGTATTATCGTTATACATCAAGTAAGCATTCTTCTCACATGTGGCTATTATGAAATTTTAATCTGATAATTGCACTGGACAGGGATTGAACTTAGGTTGCTGGTGCCTATAAACCAGACAGCTCATAGTAACATGGGTTAGTAGGGGGATGGGTAGTGGCATATTAGATGGATCGGGATGATGTAGAGAGTTGAACTCCTCTATGTCCATGTCCATGTAATGTCCATTATGGTCATTAACAAAAGCTTGTCCTGACTCCTAACCAGACATTGTCTGCTTGGGTTGAGGTTTAAAACACAAGTATCAGGAATTTGAAAGCCAGACAGCTCTAGGTAGGTGGGGCTCAACAGCCATGGAAGGTAGCCCACCTTGCTCTGGGTTATGCAGAACGTTAAATTCAGCTAGACCTTCACTTGTGTGTTGGTCAAGCTGTCCATGTTGGATTCACTGACTGAAACAATGTAACTGGTGTTTCCTATAGGCATAGAGCGAAACAGCCAACTTTTTTATATTAGAATGTGACCACATATCTCTCTACTGTTTATTGGATTTCCCCACCCTCATTCCTGGAAAAACTTAGCCTTACACACTTTGCAAACTATCACAAGGTTTCTAAGACAACAAGAAAATATCAAAGTCCAATTTAGATAAAATGTTTCTTGAAAATATAAAATGTCCATTAAAAACATGTTTTAAAACATTTAAAATTTTTCTCAAATGTGCTGTCAGAATGCAGGAAATGCCATTTCAGAGATCTAAATTTCAAAAATTTTCTGAGGGAGCATGCCCCTGGACCCCCCTAACTTTGACTAATGTATCAAAATTCCTAGATCCGCCCCTGATTTATACAATTAAAATGTTAATTCCACTAATCTAACTTTACTATATATATATATATATATATATATTCGCTTCCCTCAAAAGTCTGCAACAGGCTGTTTCATCTAAAAAAGAATCTGAAGATTCTGTTTCATCTAAAAAAGAATCTGAAGATTCTTTTTTAGATGAAACAGCCTGTTGCAGACTTTTGAGGTAAGCGAAAATCTATATATTTGCTCTAACTATATGTTATCGAGCACTCTTTGCATTTCGTAGACCAAAACCCACACACACACATATATATATATATATATATATATATATATATATATATATATATATATATATATATATATATATATTGTGAAATTCATTACTAATTCATGAGTTTTGCAGCCAATCCAATTTCAGAAATTACGTCACATGTATACCCGTGTAAACCCCATACAAACTAAAACCAATGATGCTAATTAGTTACAACCACTAGTGGATGTATACTCTTCTGATACAACCACTAGTGCTTGTAACTAATTAGCAAATTAGCATCTCAATATCCCAAAGGGATTTTTACTATTTATTCATTTCACAAGTTGTTTACAACACTCGCGTCCTTGTTGTATTGAATATACAATCACTTGCCTTCGGCTCGTGATTGTATATTCAATACAACACGCTGCTCGTGTTGTAAACATTATATATATATATATATATATATATATATATATATAGTATATATAGTATATATAGTATATATAGTAAAGTTAGATTAGTGGAATTAACATTTTAAGTGTATTATATATATATATATATATATATATATATATATATATATATATATATATATATATATATATATATTATTAATTAGAATTAATATTTTAATATTTACTATTAATATTTTAATATTTTAATATTACTTTTTTAGAATTAATATTTTAATTATATATATATATATATATATATATATATATATATATATATATATATATATATATATATATAAAGTATAGGTTATCACATGAGGGACGAGGTGATATCAGTTTTGTCGCTTGAGGGACGATATTGTTATTGTCATGAGTGAGCGCAGCGGACGAGGGGCAATTACGATATCGTCCTGAAAGCGATAAAACTGATATACCGAGTCACGAATGTGATAACCTATTTATCACATACTGTGCCTGTGGCATGTTTTAGGGCTCCCAATGCAGGACAGCGGGATATATGACGGGACAGATACGGTACAGCGAGACATATCGTTTTTATATCCCGCTGTTATCACCCTGATAAAGGCACAAGTATGTGATATATATATATATATATATATATATATATATATATATATATATATATATATATATATTATATTATTAAAATATTAATTCTAAAAAAGTTACTATATAACAATAGTATTAAAACGTCTGCCCTACAAACTCAGAAAAAGTATGAGAAAGTGTGAGCGTCAATTCTGTTTTTGAATATTGACATTGTGTTAGATTCAGGTCCATCAGAACAGAAGCTCTTTTTAAGATTTTCAGTCCTTGGCAGAGGTAAGAGTTTTCCTATCAACAGAATTTTTCGCGAATTTTTCATATGGCCCCTATTCCTGAAACGACCTTCTTAGCTACATTCTCGATGTGCTTATTCCAAGGTAAATGCTCATCAATTTCAACGCCAAAAACCTTGCTGTGATGGACTTGTTTAATGTAATCTTGGTCAATTTTAACACTCGGCTGAGTAACAAGGGTTCTTAGTTTATAATGTGAGCCTATTAATAGAAATTCGGTTTTTGCACCATTGAGACTTAATTTGTTAGCCAAGAGCCACTCTTACACACATAAGGTCACCATTCATGGCAGACTCGACTTCCTCTATAGTTTCACCAGTTGAGTAACTTGCTTAACCCTTTATCGCCCAACGATGTCTTTAGTATTTTACTCTGGCTAACGCCAGACGATTTTACTCGTCAATGCAGTGGCTACTGGGCGATAAAAGGTTAAGATATTCTGGTAAATCATTTATGTCTAAGAGGAAGAAACTAGTGGGCCAAGAATAGAGCCTTGTGGAATACTACATGTGACTCGTCTCTCACATGTGACATTTTTGTTGGCGATTAGTTAAATATGATCATATCATGGATGATAAGGCATTTCCAGTGATACTGTATATTTCAAATTTATGCAATAAATATGGTTGACGGTATCGAAAGCCTTTTTTTTAAATCCAAAAACACAACCAAATTAAACTTTTTACGATCCATATTAACATACCAGCTGTTTGTGCTGTCCAAGAGAGATGTATAAATGATGTCGACATTGTGAATGGTGATATGACATGTGTATGGTCAATACCAAATTCTGGTCAAAACTGGATTTGGTGGTGGAAAAATTAAGATGTTTAAATGATGTGGATATTGCGAATGGTGACATAAGATGTGTATGGTCAATACTAAACCTGTAAGATCCACACTCTTTTCACGTATATTTTTATTTTTATAAAATATTTTTAAGTGGAGGAAAGTTCACATATAGTTAAAGCACACAATAGAAATTAAAAGGAAGAATATTTTTATTTTATAGGAAAGTATTTTAAACATTGTTAACCAATTCTACGTAATATGATATAATATTTGGTCCGGGATACAGTATTTAAAGTATTTTCTTTTTCCAAGACAAAATGTAAACTTTATTACAACGCAACGCTCGTAGATGAACGCATTAATCTAGCAGTGAACGCGTTAATATTATATTAATCTTCCTCTCTCAGAGGTGTTTCACTTTGGAGTTTGTTTGTCATAAAGTGAAAAGCATCGTAATGCCAATATTTTTTACATCATGTTTCCCATTTCGGATTTCCTCAGCACGGTTTATTTACACATTTACTTTCCACAGCAGGACTGTGAGGGTGGTGGTGGTGGAGGCATGCAAGATGGCTGACCACCACATCCTGCTGGGGGAGGTGGAGGAGGGCATGGACATCCACCAGCACCACCTGGAGGAGGCATTGGTGGTGGTGGCATCATTGGTGGCATACCACCACCAGCACCACCACAACAACCAGCAGATGGAGGTGGTGGGGGCATACCTCCCTGTGGTGGGCACGGACATGGAGGTGGCATTGGAGGTGGCATTGGAGGAGCCATACCACCACCACCGCAACAACCAGCTGATGGTGGAGGAGGAGGTGGGGGCATGCATGAAGGTGGTGCACATCCAGCAGAAGGTGGTGGTGCTGGACAAGGACACTGTCGTGGTGGTGGTGGCTGACAACATGGTAGAGGACATATTTTCATACAATGGTGAACACAGATTGGTGGACAAGCTGGTGGAGGTGCTGGTTGTCCCTGACATCCTGGTTGACCAGGGGGACCCACGCATCCCATTGGTCCCGGAGGTCCCATGCATCCTGGTTGACCTGGAGTTCCAGGGCATCCTGGAGGTCCCATCATACCCGGAGGACCTGGCATTGGTGGTGGCTGAGGTGGCGGACAGCACTGGGGTTGAGCTGGTTGACATCCACCACCGCACACGCTTGGGTTAGCACTTCGTTTGGCAATATCTAAAAGAAACCATATTTTAGAACGTTATGACATGTCTTCTTTGACGCCCAACTGCATTCTTAACAATGTTAGTCACACTAAAATCTTTATCTTTTGCATTTTGTGAGATTCTCACAGAGCAACATTTGTAATACGGAGATGAAAAGAGAAGTACGTATAGATCATAGAAGGCAAGCCTCGCTGAGCGACCTCTCTTTCACCTATTATCTATTAGAGCCATAGTTTAACAGAATGAATTGAGAACGCCAAACCGTTATGAAAATAAACATTATGAAAATAAAGTCTCTAATTAAAGTTAGTGTTTTGGTGTTGCAACATAAATGGACGAGGAAGTTGTGTACAATGTGCGGTATTTTTATTTGATCTCTTGCATAACAAAATTCTTAAGTCAAATACTTTGCCGCCAAAGAGTCCATGTAAATTGATGTTGAAACAGATATTGTTTGCCTCTACAAATCTAACTACTCTTTTCATCTATATAATGGCTATGTCTTTTCTTCAATATTCAGTGTACGTTAACTATTGTTTTTCGCATCAGGACAATATCCAATACAATTTTGAGATTTTAAAAACTACCAAATGAATATTTTGTCAACAGGTGCCACCTGCTAGTACAGACGAAAAGGAAAATGATGAGATTTTGAACGCTTTGCGAAAACACATTTTAAATAATATGTTTGAATTTCTTACCTTCATTTTTTACTTCTTTCGTAATTTTAATTATTTTCCCATGATGAAGATATGATTCAGTAACTACATTGTAATGCAAATATACAGTACAATATTAGCACAAAAAGATACGGCGCACTATTAGTATAATATTGAACAAAATTATGAATGTTCAGTAATACTGTACAGTAATTTGCTTTTGAAATGATTTCGTGACATTTTGCATAAAATCTATTAAGACAGATCAAACGATCGTATCTGCATGTCCCAACTTTATTCCTGAATATGAAACCACGAGACGATAACATAACACTGTCCTAACTAAGGAATATAGATAGAAATTAAAATAATTCTGTGGCTCGATGAAATATCTTTGTGATAATACTAGCTTATTTTGTGAGAGTAATGCCTTATTTTGTGAGAGTTTGTTATTGCCAAACATAACAAATATTTCGACAAACTATAAGTCAACACCTAGCGTGAATTTTGACTAAAACAGAAAAAGAAATATTAAGACAAAAATAATACTAAGGTATATTAATTTTCACGTAAATATTGGTAATAAAACGTTTTTTCTTCTTACGTTTGTGGTTGTAAATAGGGATATAATACATACTTACAAGTAATACAGCTCTATATTCGTCATAGGACTGTGGTATATGACAATATATAATACGATTGTCTTACCTCTTCTGGCGTAGGATGAAACGCTAATAGCTAAGACACACAAAACTATAATCCTTAAGTCCATCTTTGTTAAGGTCGAGCTCTAGAGAAGAAACAAAATAAAATGAATTTCAGATCAGACTGGTACTTTAATTACGTCATTCATCGCATGCATGCATGGCCTGGCGTAATGCTGTAATTTTATCAACATCTTGAAATGGCCTGAAAAGATACTTTGCTAAAAAGAATTGCTGAAAAGATATTTTGCTAAAAAGAATTGCTGAAAAGATATTTGATGATTTACAGTGGAGAAACAGAAAAAAGAAATAAAAGCTGCACTGAAAACATTATGTTAAACCATAATATATCATTTATACTGCGGACTGAAAATGACAATGGTTCATTTTTTCAGGATATATTAACTAATTTTCAAATTTGTTTAGGTTAGTTTACTTATTTTTTTGGTAAAATATATTTACCAAGAAATGTATTTGCTCTTGATATTTCGCGCGATATTTCTATGGAGAAATGCGACTTTACTTAAGTTATTTCAACATCTCAAAAACTGTTACCTTATAAACATCAACAACCTGTCAAAACATAATCACAAGGCGTACTATTTTCAAAATCATTTACAAAAAATATTCTCTATTGATCCTTATCAATTTATACAATGTATATATCCAGACGAATGAAATAGAATTAGATAACTGGCATATTGTAAAATAACGACATAAATCAATATTAGGAAGGACATCAACTACTAGTCAATAATATTGTTAAGGTACATCGAATATTTAAATGTAGTTTGTGAGACATAATTTATCATATAGTTTTTAAGTTTATTCAAACGAAAATTTAAGAATTCATATCTTGAAGCAGATTCTTGTGAGGAGAAAATGCCTCAAAGCTTTACCCCCAAAAATATTCATGAAACCTTTTCTTCACACAATTTGGAGTAAATTAAACCATGAAGGTCGTTCATCGAATGTAGCGTAATACTCACTTAAATTGTTTAGTTGTAATATTGAAGTAGTATTTGGTGAACAGTGTTAATATTTTTCTGAGGCTGATATGTTGGAGGAACTGTGTAAGGACCAAAAGTGACAGCTAATGACAGACTTTTACTTATGCCACCTGCTTCAGTTTGTCTGGCAACCTCAATTGAATTTTAATCAAAAGGGTTCTTCCAGAAGGCAAAGAAAGGTTTTAATAAACTTAATCTGAAAGACTAGTCGTTAAGTTTAGCATTTATTAAGTAAATAAATAAAATAAGAAGGATTTCTTACCTTGAACAGAAATTCGACGAGCTGATCTTGGTCTTGACTGAGTACGATCTACGAAGGGACTACCAGTTGAACTAATTACTCACTCAATAGACAAAACCACGGTTCATTGCTCAAGAGATACGAAACTGCAGTGACGTGAATGATCAGTAATCTTTTAAAAACAGGTTTCATTTTGTTCGTTGATTTCAAAACAACAAATAACCTGTTGAGAAACTTAAACAAATGTTAAAGAATATCAACTGTACTTAATGGGCTTATATAACACTATAACTTATGAAACTTTCTTTCCATAAACATCTCAACACAGTACTAGGATTTTGTGTAGTTGCTACTCTTTTAATGGATTTTAAATTATTTTTTTCACTTTTGTTACAAGAATAAAGTGAATAGTGAATGTGTTTTTTTTTTGCATAGAATAAGTGTTTTTAACCCGTTAACAGGCAAGTGTCTGCAAGAGGTTCCCAGTTGTCAAGTAAAATCGTCTGGCATTAACCGGAGTAAAATAGTCTGGCATTAACCAGAGTAAAATAGTCTGGCATTAACCAGAGTAAAATAGTCTGGCATTAACCAGAGTAAAATAGTCTGGTGTTAACCAGAGTAAAATAGTCTGGCATTAACCAGAGTAAAATAGTCTGGCATTAACCAGAGTAAAATAGTCTGGTGTTAACCAGAGTAAAATAGTCTGGTGTTAACCAGAGTACAATAGTCTGGTGTTAACCAGAGTACAATAGTCTGGTGTTAACCAGAGTAAAATAGTCTGGTGTTAACCAGAGTAAAATAGTCTGGTGTTAACCAGAGTACAATAGTCTGGTGTTAGCCAGAGTACAATAGTCTGGTGTTAACCAGAGTACAATAGTCTGGTGTTAACCAGAGTAAAATAGTCTGGTGTTAACCAGAGTAAAATAGTCTGGTGTTAACCAGAGTACAATAGTCTGGTGTTAACCAGAGTACAATAGTCTGGTGTTAACCAGAGTAAAATAGTCTGGTGTTAACCAGAGTAAAATCGTCTGGTGTTAACCAGAGTAAAATATTCTGGTGTTAACCAGAGTAAAATCGTATGGTGTTAACCAGAATAAAATAGTCTGGTGTTAACCAGAGTAAAATAGTCTGGTGTTAACCAGAGTAAAATCGTCTGGTGTTAACCAGAGTAAAATCGTCTGGTGTTAACCAGAGTAAAATAGTCTGGTGTTAACCAGAGTAAAATAGTCTGGTGTTAACCAGAGCAAAATAGTCTGACGTTAACCAGAGTAAAATAGTCTGGTGTTAGACAGAGTGAAAATCGTCTGGCGTTAACCAGAGTAAAATCGTCTGAAGTTAACCAGAACTGTCCTTAACAGCATACCATTGTGTAGCGTCCAGCACTATGGGGACTTGTACTTAGTTTGTAGTCGTATATGTACTGTAGTCGTGATTGTATAGTCGACGTGTGTCGGATTGTGTAAGTAGCGTGAGCACTGTCGTGATACGGCAGTTGTTGTTGGGTTGTCGTCCAGTAAAGTACACCTTTTACAACCAGCCGTTTTGTCCTTTCTATCCCGGCTTGGGCGGCAATCAACACACTCAGGTTAACAACCTGCCGGAACATCGGCAAAACGTTACAATTGTATGCTTTCGACCTCATTTGAACTTAACGTCATATCCATACGCCTAACATATACTTTCTAATAGCTGCTTCTGCAGTTTTGATTGGCTCAGCGACTGTAGCGGCTGTGAAACTTTTGGCGTCCGGCCGCGAACGGCAACGTTTTATTCATGCATGCATATATAAGCGCCCTCATGCATGTGGTTTATTATAAGAGCCGTTTGCGACTTCTTCATTCCGCGCACGCCTACACGAAAATTACACGCGCGGAAGTGTAATTAAAATCACGCGAAATATGAGTTATCAACGTCATAATTGAGATGATGCTTTATAATTAACGAAACGAAATGAGTTAAGCTAACAGGAACTTAGTGCAAAGGAGCTTAGTACTAACAGTGCAAAGTTTTTTAAAAATGAGTGAAGAAGTTACAGTTACTGTTTTGGATCTTCTTAATTTAGCTTTGGGTACCCCAGAAATTGGTGCAGTTAATTTTAACCTACTTCATCGTTTTCTTCTCGAGTTGATAAAACATTTTTCCTTGGCGAGAAAACAGATTGACATTACAGATGACATAGCTGTGCAAGCTGCTTTAGAAGAAACGAAATTAATGAGTGCTCCGAGGTCTCAAATTCAATTGTTTCCCGGCTACAGCAGTTTAAGCGAGGCTAGCGAAGTTCCAGGAAAGGAAAGTTTCACTGCAGTGGAAACAGAAGAAAAAGATAAGAATCTTGAGATAAAAGGAGGTAATGAAGATAATACAGCTAGCGAAACCGAACAAAGAGAAACAAAAAGCAACGATGAAAAAGACAAGAAGGATGAAACCGCGAAACATGAAAAAGACAAGAAAGATGAAACCGCGAAACAACACACAGACTCTATTCTTTTAAGACGCTCACCAGTGGTGAAAAGCAGAAGTCCATCTCCTCAGTCTAGAAACGTTTCTGCCGTCACAAAGGGAAGCAAACGTTCTTCTCCTGGTACGAGCAGAAGTGATATTCGTAGAAAGAGTTTCCTAGAAATGACTGCTCCAGGTATTATTCAACTGGAAAGAAAAATTTCTATTCTTGAAGCTAAAATAGAGGCTCTGGGAGCAACGCCGACCAATTTGGAAATCGTGCAACAAGCACGCGACTTGCAAAGAGATAGCAGCACTAGCAATACAACGGCTGCTGGGGACATGTGGCATACTATGAATATAGTTCGCAGGATTGAAGTTGCCGAGGGCGCTATTAATGGGATGACTGCAATGCTTGATGATGTTAGTGAACAGCTGAGAAATATGAAAGATAATTCGTTGGAACAACGTCTTGACGAACTTTCGAGCGAACCAAAGAAAAACCTCGAGAAAAAGCAATCAACAAAAAATATTGATGATGAAGATTTGGAGCAGATTCAAAAGAAGCTGTCAGCTGTTAACGAAACGTTAAGTGGAATGGTTTGCAAAAATGATCTTAAAAAATATGTAACAGTTGAGAAGATGAACAAAATTGTTGATTTAAAGCTTAGGAATATTCATCAGGCTCCTATTCAGACTGCCGCACCGACAGACGCGGGAAATGAGCAAGAAACAACCACTCGACAAGAGATAAAGGAGGCAAAGACAACTGAACAAGAGATAAATGATGCAAAGACAACTGAACAAGAGATAAATGAGGCAAAGACAACTGAGGCAAAGACAACTGACCAAGACACAACTGACCAAGACCGTTGTCGTCTGAACATAAACACCGAAGCAGTACAAGAGCTGGTTCAAAACTGGTCTGAATTTCGCGAAGAAATGTCGCAGAAGATTGCTAAAATTCTAGAAAGTTTATCCAATGCCGTCGACAAAAGTGCTTTGTTGGATTTGAAAACAGAAATCAGTGAGCTATTGGAGTCTAGATCTCGTTCTTCTTCAAATAATCAAGAATCACTCGTAGGAGCAGAGGACTTGCAAAAATTGAAAAATATAATTGAGAGGAAATTACAATCTACGGAGAAAGATTTAGAAGAAATCAAGAAAAACTTTTTCTCTTTTTATGAAATGAAAGCGACTGTGGCGGAACTTAAAGATTCTGAAGATCTTATGAAATGCGACATTGAAAAGATCCAAAAAGAACTTTTGAAAGTAACAAAGCAACTGGACGACGAACAAGGTGAGCAAAGTCCTCCTATGTACAGACAGGGGGTGGTGGAACTTTTTTCTAGGGGGGGCTTTTTCGACAAAAAGACAATGTAAAAGGTTTGAATGACAGACCGCTTTAAATTGATTGTATGTTCCGGTCCAAAATCTAGTTCCTGACCAGACGCCTTCCTATAGAATTTTTTCTAGAGCGCAAATAATCCGTATCTCAAGCAAATAATTTGGATTATCTATCATTCAAATCGTTTCTATCGCGAATTCTGGTTGGTTAATTCACCTGCAAATAACTGAGTGCAATTAATTTTCTGCTGCAAATAATTTGCGGAGCATGCGCACTAAGGATAGTTGCGATAATTTTCGTACACTTGTCCTCAAACATGGCCCGTTCATGGCGGCTAGTTTTCCTCAGCTACTCGAGGAGATAATCGAGGTATTTGGAAGCAAGGACAAGCCATAACACGAAATACAAATATTTCAGAAAAGAAATGACTCGAAAATTAAGTTTGTCTTATTGAAAAGAACATTTAAAATGATAAAATAACATCTTTTGCAGTTTTTGGTTTCCTTGCTTCGTTTTAGAGATATTCCAGTTTGTTTGATATGCAAATGACACAACTTTTACGTCACATGTGCATAATGAGTGTTATGAGTTACCGAGAGAAGGTTACATATCTTTGCTATTGTGAAACGAAATCACTTGGAATTCTACATGTTTGGTGTTGTGGGTAGAAACACGCACATGCTTCTTTTGAGTTAAGCCCATGTTTTCATAATAGCAAAGATATGTAACTTTTCTGATAACTCATTATGCACATGTGACGTAAAAAGTTGTGTCATTTGCATATCAAACAAGCTGGAATATTTCAAACACGAAGCAAGGAAACCAAAAACTGATGTTATTTTATCATTTTAAATGTTCTTTTCAATAAGACAAACTTAATTTTCGAGTCATATGCCCTTTACAAGGAAGATTTAGTGAGAAAAAAGGCAAGACTTATGCCAACAAAAAGCTAGTTTTATTTACCGCGCGGCAAAGCGGGCGTAATGGAACGATGCATGACGTGAGATGGCGTTGGGTGACTACAACTACCAGAATGCTTTGCCAGTATTCTAGACTTCAGGTTAAAAGGGATGACTCAAAAGGACCCGTCCAGTCCTTTCGCGGCTTTTCCAAAATACGTCGACAAATTTGTGGTCTCAAGATTTTGGCAATCTTTTCGACACCCCAACCGCAACATAAACCCCAACAGACTAATCAGAAATATGTAATATTGGGCATTTCACTCGATAACATAGCGTGTACTAAGGATTTTGGGTGAAGGAAAATTCGAGTGTAGAATATCAGAAATATGGTTTTCCGCCAAACATTTTGGAAAAACATTTCACGACATATTTGGAAAAGCCGCGAAAGGACTGGACGGCTCTCTTTGAGTCATATCCCTTTTAGCCGAAACCCTAGAATACTGGCAAAGCATTCTGGTAGTTGTAGTCACCCAACGCCATCTCACGTTATCCTGCAAATGGCTTATTAAAGACATCGAATTCTACGCATGTGTTGCGGCCGAAAATACGAGAATCAGGTCGTAAAAATACAGGAAATACCGGTTCAGATGCCGGTCATACATGTCAACCCGCAATGCCTGCAAAGAATTATGGTATAATATACATGCCGCCATTTTTTTACGATAAATTGTGACGTTGACACACAGACCTGCGTGTTGAACTAAATAAGAGGTCGTTCATTTGAGGCGAGCTGGCCTGATTACCATTCTGATTTTATTATGTCATGAAAATCTTTCTATTATATGTCAAACAAACTTATGTCTAAATGTCTCGGCTACGTACGGCCCAGGTTTAGGCCACGTGCCACGTTTACATTAGTATTACCATAATACTGTTCGGTGGTGGTCTGGATTGGGGCGAGCGTCCTGTAGCAACACTACGGTAAATTTACCATAGCGCAGTGATTTGCAGCCAGAGAGCGTAGTGACTAGAAGAAAAGAAACGTAGAGATTTTTCAACGGAATAGTGTAAACGGGGCCTTACATAGACTTTGCATCAAAGACTTGCAAAGAACGTGCTCGAAAACTGCTTGAAACGTCAGTATTTCTTTATCAAAACTATTCTCGGCAGTTTATCACCATTGTCTACGCAACACTCTACTTTTCTCCATAAACACAAGTCGCCATCTTAACTATATTTAAGAAATAGAAAACATTTTCCGAGGGGAAGTTTGGGAGAACGAGAATTACAGTGGGAACACGAGCCAGCAGGGCGAGTGTTTCCACACTATTTCGAGTTCTTCCAAACTTCCACAAGTTCTATCTAAACCATTGTCTACGCAAAACTCTACTTTTCGAATTTTATATAAACACGAGCCGCCATGCATCTTAATTATATATAACTTTAATTGAAGTTTTTATTCTTTCTATTCTAGAAGCCAGGTCCTCGTTTGAGAGCTCCAGTGGTCGAAAGCATTCATTTAGTATTTCTGATAGTGAGGAATTTCACAACGTGCGTGCTGGCATATTGGAGATGAGAAATGTGATTGAAAAACTAACTGCTGCAATGGGGCAGGTTCTTGACGATCAAAACAAGAAACAGTTACATCTGGACGCTTTATACGGTCATGTCGATCATCTTGAAAACATTAAAGCTGATAGACAACAATTAAATCGAGAAATTGACGTCAAAGCTGATCGAAAAGAATTGGAAAAGAAAATCAGTCAGGACAAATTTAACAACAGTATTGGTTGTCTTGATCAGTCTGTGCAGAATTTAATGCAGAAGTTGGTCGGACACGTGAGTAATATATATGTTATTGTAATATTCAGTTTCAGGTTGCTTTTGACGGACATTTTCCAAAGTTTGCAACTTCGTTTTGAACTGGGCATTTGATTGGTTACTAGCAACTAAGTAGCCAATCGAATGCGAACTTCGGAATGAACTGCTAAACATTTCCGTCAGAAGCAACCTGAAACCGACTGTAAAAATAACTAGTGCTAAAAAGTGGTGCCCTGTGACGTTCAAAACATCGCGTCAAAACAACGTTAAAAATGTCGCGTCAAAAATGCGGCTTTCTATTGATTCCTAACGAACGAACGAACGAACGAACGAACGAACGAACGAACGAACGAACGAACGAACGAACGAACGAACGAACGAACGAACGAACGAACGAACGAACGAACGAACGAACGAACGAACGAACGAACGAACGAACGAACGAACGAACGAACGAACGAACGAACGAACGAACGAACGAACGAACGAACGAACGAACGAACGAACGAACGAACGAACGAACGAACGAACGAACGAACGAACGAACGAACGAACGAACGAACGAACGAACGAAATCACACACAGAATATAAAGCGGTATATGAAAGTTAACTTTCAGGGCACCGCAATTCATGAAGAAAATTCAAAAGAGACGAATGTTTAATCAGATTTTCGTAATTAAGCTTCTATTTGAACGAAGAACATTTATGATTTATATACCAAACATCTGTTATGCGTAAGACCAAGCTTGCATATGTTCACTGACCTCGCTTAATTAAACTACATTTTGTAATTTATGCAAACGCTACGGCTTAGGAAGTATATATGATGCATTTTTATCCGAGCCTCAGTAGTCAGAAGCTCGATAGTTAGAGCGTGCACCTCTGTCAGTCGGGCTCAGAAACATTTTCTGACGTCTACCAAACGTCTATTACATTACACTAAGCTCATTGGCCAGTTGCACAATGTTGCGCGCACATCATTTGGTAGGCCACGTGCATTAAAACGTGGCCAATACTAAGCGAAATTTAACTATTTTTAAAGATAGAAATAATTCCTGATGCTAATATCTTCAGAAATTGTCAACAAATTGAATTCCCATAAATAAAATGGTTCTTCTCTGTTCAAAAAATCAACCCACAGCTAAAATTATAGTCTTCTCGGCAGTTGTTTGTAACTAAAGAGATCCTTGAGTTGTGTATAACAGCCAACTTTCCCCCTTTTTGATAGGAAGCATCTCTGAAACAGGCTATCAACCACATCACTTCAGATGTCAATTCCAAACTTGAAAAGGTGGATTTAAATCCAATGAAAAATTATTTTGAAGATAAACTAAAAGATCTTCATTCAAGAGTGGAGAAAAAGCCAAATGAAGAGAAGACTTCAGCTGCAGGGACTCGTTCTTTATTGTTCCAAAATGCAAACTGTATTTCTTGTGATAAACCTGTCAAAGTTTATCGTGAAGGGGCAAAACTTCCTTCTCTTCCGTTTGCTAAATCTTTTCCTGGAACTAAATCATCTCGAGCTGCTACGACATTCGAGCTTGCTGATGTACGTCAACAAATGTTTCAAGGTCAGAGTCCTCACAACAAGGAACGTATTGAGTCGCTTGGACAGACCAAGGTTCAAAATGAGCTCGTCAAGTTGGGGTAAGAAAATAAAAACAACTATTACGTAAACAACGCATTAACTACCCCCTAATTGTTTACTAACTTTTCAGATCTAGCTTAGTATTAAACATGTGCTTATACATATTTGCGCATTTAATTTTTAAATAACACTAAACCAGTTGCGCCAAAATACAACATCAACGAATTAATTCGGGTGCGATTTTAGCCAAAATTAGGATTCGAATTACCATAAATCCCTAGAACA
Source organism: Corallium rubrum (assembly GCA_964035015.1). Lineage (NCBI taxonomy): Eukaryota > Metazoa > Cnidaria > Anthozoa > Scleralcyonacea > Coralliidae > Corallium > Corallium rubrum. Next base: position 52,563,458 of record OZ035998.1, on the reverse strand, counting down.
TGCAGTTTAACGCTGAATATGAGTATTACTATTGTGATATATACCCGTATATATCTATCAGTATAAATATATATAGTATAGTTTAAGTGGTCTTACCTCAAAATGTTGAGTGTCGCAACTGTCAGTTTCACGCGGGGTGATCTTCAGGCGCTCACCCCGCGTGAAACTGACAGTTGCGATACTCGACATTTTGAAGTAAGACCATATATATATATATATATATATATATATATATATATATATATATATATATATATATCGCTTACCTCAAAAGTCTGCTACAGGCTGTTTCATCTAAAAAAGAATCTTTTTTAGATTCTTTTTTAGATGATTCTTTTTTAGAAGATTCTTTTTTAGATGAAACAGCCTGTAGCAGACTTTTGAGGTAAGCGAAAATCTATATTTGCTCTAACTATATGTTATCGAGCACTCTTTGCGTTTCGTAGACCAAAACCCACACGTATATATATATATATATATATATATATATATATATATATATATATATATATATATATATTACTAATGGCATTACTAATGTTAATCGATTCCAGCTGGAAGGACTTGGCGTTGCATTTTCACAACTGATCTAATATAAAGCCTACTAAAGAGACAGGTTAATGGCAGCTCGCAGTGAGTACTTGCATCTAATTAAAGACAACTCATTGCGATAAGTACACGGATCGGGGAGGACTGTATAGTGACGGCTCCAACAGAAAAGTTAAGCTCTTTTTAAATGCTCTGAAGTTTTGCAGGTTTCCAGAACATACCTCAATTCGGATTTTATTTTGACGAGGCAACCATCTTCTCTATCAACCTGTCGCTATTTTCGTGGTTTTAATCTAACCACTTAAAGTGACTAGGAAACGAAAATTAAGTCTGTCTTATTTGAAAGAACACTTAAATTTTTTTTTTCGTTTCGTTTCGTTTCGTTTCGTTTCGTTTCGTTGCTTTGTTCTTGAGATATTTTAGTTTGTTTGCTATGCAAATTAACATTTTGACGTCGTATGTGCATAATGAGTTTTCGGAGAAGGTTAGATATCTTTTCTATTATCAAACCAAATTAATTTGAATGAAGCATGTGGATGTGTTTCGCCCACAACACTAAACATGTAGATCTTCAAGTGATTATTGTATTTGATAATAGCAAAGATATAAAACTTTTTTCGATAACTCATACACGTGTGACGTCAAAATGTTTAATTTGCATATCAAACAAACTGAAATATCTCAAGATCGAAGCAAGGAAAGGAAAAACTGCAAAAAATGTTACTCTATCCTTTGCAGTGTTCTTTCAAATAAGTCAAACTTAATTTTCGTTTCATAGGCACTTTAAATGGTTGGTTTTGAAGTCTGTGGAAGAAATATTTGCTAGTAATCTCATGACGTAATGTAAGCTCAGTTACTCTTTGATTCTTGTGTTTTCAAGGGCCATAAAAGATGCCGATGATTTACCTGAATTACCCAACCGACCTTGCGGTGGAAATCATACCTTGACGTGCCCAGAAAAGAGAACAACCATCCGTATCAACAAAGCCTATCGCGAAGATCTTCATTTTATTGCTCAACTTTCACAGAAAGATCTTAGTATTGTCGATATATTAGGATACGACGGACATGTTTATAAAGGCCACGTGACTCAGCTGCCAGCAATTCCGGAAATTCCAAAAACTACAATGGGACAACGATCAACTTCAGGATCTGGTCGCCCGCGAACCAGCAGCCCAGTTTAATACTCCTTACTAGTCCCCTGTATATACACCCGGGACAAAACCTGGCTATATTACTTTAATTGTTTTATAATACCGTATATAACTTGGGGGAAAGCAGGCTATATTACTTATAATGTTTTGTAAATACCGTATGAAACTAATACATTTATAGTATCGTATATTTATAGTATACATTTATCATCGTGTGAAGATAGTTAAACTTTACAAGCATTCTCAAATAACAATTCTTTGTATTATACACTTAATGTCTGGTCGCGAAGGAAACAATTCCGTCCTCGAGTCTCGATGTTTCCCGAGACAGTGCTTTGTTATATAGCTGAGTTTTGCTTGGTTTAGGTCGTTTAGCTAGATTTTCACTATAAGCAGTTGTTGCCTGAGCGGGTAACAATTGTTGCAATATTGCCTGCGCGGGAAATATTTGATTTGTCTAATGTCACATGACCATAAATGAACCAATAGCAGTCTGAGTTACAGCTAGCAAAAACCTAGCTATATAACAATGTCTATTATTGCCTGATATCTTGCAATATTATAGAAATTATTCATAAATGGCCGACGATTTAAAATCCTTTTATGTGCATATAAATTAGCCCCTCTGACCTCGTTTTAGAGTAAAGATTCTTTTGAATTTCGCACATGAAAACGAGTTCAGAGGAGCTAATTTATACGCACATAAAAGAATATTAATCCCACGGCCATTTATGAATATGGTCCATACATGATAATTATATCATATAGACCCTTTTAATAAATGCAGAGTACGTCATTTTTAGCCATTTGAATTCTATTGAAAATTACGAAATTGAGAAGAATTAAAAAGAAAAATTGAAAAGAGAGATTGACGTCATAGGATTAAAATTACGTATTCTATACTTATTAAGAGAGTCTATTAAGTGGAAAAGATAATCATACTGCAAAAAAATCTGGTGAACTGCTCTGCGGAAATCATCTTTGGGAATAACGAACCTCTTGAAATTGAAATGCATTGTGGTTTCTCCAGTGTAACGATGGTTGTGTAGTACTTACTACCTGAGTTGTGGATTCATCCCTCGTCCCTAGGGCCTTTTTTGAGATTGGGACGGCGGGAAAGGCCTTATATAAATTAGCAATTTAGTTTAGTATGCAAAATCGTTCTGAATAATGGCAGTCCTGTGGGAGAAGTTCATTGTAATGGCGGTCATATTGGTAGGTCCCGTTGAAACTATTAGATCATAACTAGTATAAAACTATGCATAAATTTGTTTCACGAGGAACGTTTAAGAAAAGTAATAAACCAATGAAAATGCAGAGTCCACCATCCGATGCCAGAGCCTTTTCCCGCCCTACCAATTTCAAAAAAGGCCCTGGGAACGAGCTTGTTGTGGTTTTTGCATGCAAGACTCAACATTATATGGTATCCATCCTGAGTCTTCAATGGCATTGGTAATTTTTTTACGTCTTTTTCCCCCTGGCTGAATCTGGGTATTTTGTAACAGAATTAATAAGAATAGGCGCGCAACGCTTGCACCATTCTCGTCCCAAGAGACCACGATCCTTTTGGTCAGCGTCAAGAATGACTAAAAGGATCGTGGCTTTTGGGAACGATGTGCGTACACCACATAGCTTCATCTTCAACCGCTTCTGACTCGACGCTCGCTCCAGCGAACATGCGAGCGCGTTGAGATCCTGGGTACCATTGCTTCATCTCAAGTTGTAGACTATATTTTGATTCCTTAGAACTCAGATTGACAGAGGAAATGATTCTACGAAGATTCAAAAGTCTCAATTGTGATAAATTATATATATATATATATATATATATATATATATATATATATATATATATATATAAACTTATTATAAACTTAAAACGTCTTGTGTCGCTACTCGGAGTTTCACGCGTTCATGCGATGTTCGCATGAAGGATGATCGCATGAGCGCGTGAAGCTCCAAGTAGCGACACAAGACGTTTTAAGTTTATATTACATTATATTCTGCTCCACTTTTTTAAGTATTGAGCACTCTTTATCCTTCAGTCAGTACTCCTTTAGTTTTGGTGTATATATATATATATATATATACATTCAAATAAACAAACAAAGCCCTTGTTCGCGAAATGTCGTAAAGTGCTCAATACCGTAAAGATAGAGCGAAAATACAATAAGTGGGTTTACCTCAAACGCTGGGCGATCTTCAGGCGAGTCTGAAGACGCCCAGCGTGAAACTGACCATCAATATTTGAGGTAAACCCACTTGTATATATATATATATATATATATATATATATATATATATATATATATATATATATATATATATATATATATCAGAGCATTGCACTAGAATCGCAAGGTCGTGGGTTCAATTCCTGCCGGAGGGCCTGTGTAGTTGCATTTTTCGCAACTGCTCCCGGTTTGGTCTTAAAATGTATATATTCTACACTCGAATTTTCCTTCACCCTAAATCCTTAGAACATGCCATGTAATCGAGTGAAATGCCCAATATCATTTATAATATACCCAATTCTCTCCTGGCATTACCACCTTATTATATATACAGAACTCGCGATTGAGCTATCGGCAACGGCCTCCGTGGCTCAGTGGTCAGAGCATTGCACTAGAATCGCAAGGTCGTGGGTTCAATTCCTGCCGGAGGGCCTGTGTAGTTGCATTTTTCGCAACTGCTCCCGGTTTGGTCTTAAAATGTATATATTCTACACTCGAATTTTCCTTCACCCTAAATCCTTAGAACATGCTATGTAATCGAGTGAAATGCCCAATATCATTTATATATATATATATATATATATATATATATATATATATATATATATATATATATATATATATATATATATATGCCTCAAAATGTTGAGTGTTGCAACTGTCAATTTCACGCGTGGCGATGATGACAGTTTCTTTTGTGACGTCATGCATGGTTTCGTTCCTGCGGGGAACGAAACAAAAAGTCTTGCGTTTACACGGTGCCCATATGTATATTCCGTACGTATGCCATATAAGGAATGTAGGCGTGGGCAATGGAAGAGCAAATACATGACACTCATGAGCAGATACTTGACTAAGAAGAGCAAATACACGACGTCTTGGGTAGGTTCAAGTCTTTCAACCGCGAAGCTACATTTGAACGATCATTCAATATGGCGGGCTTATTTGGAATTTTTACTTTGTTATCGTTGAATCGTTCACGAGGAATGATGCATCATGGAGTTAGTAAGTATAGCTTTATATTTAATCAGGTACGTACACTGTACACCTATGTTTTACCAGATTTAATAGAAAGTTTGCAAAATGCGCGACGAAGATTGAAAAATTTTGCGTGGCTCGCAATGTAGTCCTCTCGCATTGTGGCACATGACGTTATATAAAACGGTCCATCAGGAGAACAACTTTAAAGCCCGTTTCTCCCGACGTTTAACAGAGCGAGTTATTACTGTAAACACCAAGAGAATAGTTGCAAGTGGTCTATATATGCGAGCGGAGTCTGATGACCGTTTATAATTGTTTAAAATAATAATATAGGACTACAAATGAATGTTGAAGATGTAAACGTCACGATATTAAGTTGCTATCTGGTCCATTGCTAGTTTTATTTGTTTATACTGTCACTTTTTCTAGCTGAATGTTTTACCCATTTTGCAGGGAGTTTTTAAACCTGTGAGGTAAGTACTTTTCTGACAAAGACCGCTTCTCAGCTAGCCAATTAATCCATTGCTGCCTAGACTGTCTGAGGGTTCTCCCTTGGATGAGTAAAATTGTCTGGTAAACGTTAGACAGAGTAAAATATTAAAGTGGCTGTTTTTGGCTGGTTCAGGCAGCAAAGGGTTAATCACTAATGTTAATCATTACTGTCTAGGCTATTGTCTGAGGGTTCTCCCTTGGATGAGTAAAATTGTCTGGCAAACGTTAGACAGAGTAAAATATTAAAGTGGCTGTTTTTGGCTGGCTCAGGCAGCAAAGGGTTAATCACTAATGTTTATAATCATTACTGTCTAGGCTATTGTCTGAGGGTTCTCCCTTGGAATGAGTAAAATTGTCTGGCAAACGTTAGACAGAGTAAAATATTAAAGTGGCTGTTTTTGGCTGGCTCAGGCAGCAAAGGGTTAATCACTAATGTTTATAATCATTACTGTCTAGGCTATTGTCTGAGGGTTCTCTCTTGGAATGAGTAAAATTGTCTGGCAAACGTTAGACAGAGTAAAATATTAAAGTGGCTGTTTTTGGCTGGTTCAGGCAGCAATGGGTTAATCACTAATGTTTATAATCATTACTGTCTAGGCTATTGTCTGAGGGTTCTCCCTTGGATGAGTAAAATCATCTGGCATTAGACAGAGCAAAAATATTGAAGCAGCTAGCTGTTTTAGGCTGGCTCACGCAGCAAGTTGTACAAATTAATATATTCTCAATCATTACAGTGCATGTTTGGCAAAGATACTGCACAGTGCCAATAACTTATCAAAGGAACAGAATACATCAATACAAAATAGGGGAAATTAATGTTAAATAGGGGATATTAATGTTACTATCTGGTTGGATATCAGATTTTCTGGAAACTTTTAAAAATATTCAACCATTATTCTAGCTACTAGTCTGCATGCACTGTGTTTGACTATAAAACAAGTTATTACCGTTGTTGTTGACACCTGGGAACACACATTATTTTGAACTTGATTGTGATAGGAACCCTGTCATTGGCTTTTCTATTGCCTACACATGCACTAAATTTACAAGTTACCAACAAAAGCTTTGACAAGTACAGGTATTGCATCTTGCAACTCTGAAGGCAACTTGTTGGTTCAGCTATCTGTGGTTCATTCGATAAAAAAATGATGAAGAGAAAAATGTAATAAGCTCGTTATTGAAGAACAAAAGAATAAAATTTACATTTGATCAAAAAAAGAACCATTTTTTTTTCACCAGGAATATGTGAATAGTGAAATGTAATTTTGTGCAAAAGAACTGCTAAGAAATGTTTTTCAGCAAGCATTTTTAAATTAAGAGCCAGTCATATGATGAACTGCGAGTACAAAATTATGCTGCTTCTAGGAGTGTCAAAACTAGATGCATGTCATATAACCTGGGTTTTGGTGTAGTTTGCAGCACAGGCTAGGTTATTCTGCGATATACCAGATTATTTTTTTCAACTTTAAGTCTTTTTTTCCTATGTTGTAATATTGCTTGAGAAATGTAGCCATTTTTGATGGAACCACCTGGCACAAATTTTAAGCTCTTGGTATTCAGAGTTACTAATATCATCCAGCACATTTTTGCCCAAAACAAATACTGTACATGTGTGTTTAATATTTTAATGATGTAAACACTCAACTTTCCAGCAATCATAATAAATCAGGATATTTTTACTTGGGTAAATCCCTGAATGCCCATGTTCCAGGGTTTGAACATGAAGCATAACAATTGTACAAGTGGGATTTTTGTGTATATTCTGTAGCAGGCTAGCATAATGCAACAAATTGAAAATGGTTGTCAGCATTTTAAAATTTGTTGTTAAGTTGGTTTATGCTTAACTAGAATTGATACAGTTTTGGAAGTAATATATCAACAACAAGTTTGAGTGTTTCATCAGGGGATCCAAACACGAGAAAACATGATGAAAGCATGAGCCCGAGTGCTTTTATTGTTTTCGAGTGTTTGGATTCCCCTGATGAAAAACGATAAACGAGTTGTTGATATGGCATCTCAATCGAGTGATTTCAATTGAAAAATACAATTAAAATAAACCCTCATGAGATTTTATTCATGAGTGTGTGTAAAATTTATTCATACAGCAACTTGTTTGTTTTGCATCGATAATTAAGATCTTAAGAATTAGATGAAAACCGGTTTTCATCTAATATCTGGAGTGGTATACGATTTTAGCGTGTTTTCCTGGCGTATCCAACGTCAATCAGGTGATTGAATGGACTATTGTAATTGGCTGATTATCTCATGAATTATTAATGAGTTTGAGATCATTAAATGAACATCACTTAACATGGGTGGTTGAATGTTTTTGTTTATATACTGTATATTTGATTCAACACCAAAGTACTTGATTACTATAAATAGAAATTATCTGACAAGATACCGTATACGTCACTGATCTCAATATAACTGTTGTAAGAGATCAGTGGTATACGTACTGTGGTGAAATTATTGACTATCCCTGCCAGCACATGTCTATAAATAACTGTACTTGGTACACTTGTATGCCAAAAAATGGGGGGGGGGGGGGGGGGGAATTTGTGTGAAAAAAAATTGAAAGTTCTTCATCAGGAAATTGATGGAAATAGCTAGGTTTTACTAGTCTAACTGCATGGTGTTACATGTAAAGTAAGTATTTTTTTACTTGCAGTGAAGTCTTGTCATTATTTCCTCGAGAGTACAGGTATGCAAATGAATGTGAGAATTGTATATACAGTATTACAAGTGATCATAAATGCCTACATTCTGAGTGCAATAAATTTGGTTTGAAATATATAGTTTGGATATTCCAAATAACTAAATACTTAGTTTATTCGTTTCGGAGATTCAGTACAGGTATCGCTCTTCAAACATTCCCAAATACTGTAGTGTCATGTTTATGTACGTGTGACATGACGTCACTTAGTGTTTCGATAGAGCAAAGGCGAAAAAGTGGTCAAGCTACATCACAAGTTTATATCGCAAATGGACATCTTTAAATGTGATTTTCTCAGAAACGAATTGATCAAATTTTCATATTCATCAGTCAGTTAATTACTACTATATATACATGTAGACTATAGTACGCAGCACGGCATTATTTTTATTTTTAACTGTGTATATACACAGTTTGCGCCATCTACTTTTTAAAAAAATGGTCCCTGGTGGGCAGGATTATACTGTAGTAAACCATCCTAGATAGGTTCGATTCCTATCACCTTGCTAAGTAACGAACAGCCGACAGCGTAATCTAAACTAGATATTAAATTAACCTATTTTAATAGCTACAGTACTTATACATTACAGCTATATCTGACAGACTATATACCGCTATATATGTAAATCAGAAGCACACCACACGCGATTCAACACGTATTCGTCAACTATGCCCTTCAATGTTACCAATTTGAACTACAAATTAAGCAAAGTCATTTGCATATCATAGTCGCAAAATTTGTTGATATAAGAAAATTTAATCCATGTTCAGAACTTTATCTGACAGGGTTTTTTTGTGAGTTCGCCATTATTATAAAACAATGGCACTTTATGACGGCCGTCAAAAAAAATCAAAACGTTTGGACGCCGGAAATTCTTCGGGCAGTTCTATTTTTTATAAAAATCGTATTTTAAATTTTTCGGTGTTAATGTAAATGATAATAAATGAAAGAGCTACATGTTTGTTTATTTTTTATTGGGAAGTCACTATGCCAAAAAGGAGCACTATAGCCCAATGCTTTAATTGCGCCTTGAGGTGTAACTCTTGTATGAAACAAAAGAATTAGAGATAGCTACAAGTGGGTAAAATATGGTTGATTCTTCACATGTCTGTGCGTTATATTTGATGCTGTTCTTACATGATGTTGAGGTTCTTTATAGGCATGTAGCTACAGCATTGCATAAACACCAAATAAAGCATTTTATTATATTCCAAATGAACCATAACGCAGAACGACCTCAGCGCCGTACGTGGGCCTCGGGTGGACGTTTTAGCTTGGCGTTCAGTTTTAAGATTATTTATAACACGAGCGAGCGCTGATTAACCATCTTATAATATTTATACTTAAATATATATTAAGCCTCGCTTTCGGTTAAACGTTCAAACATAGTCGTATAGCATCCTGCAATAGGCAATGTTAAACGGAATGCAAACTGTTTCCCCACATCTAACGAACCTAAAAATATGGCGTAAACTTGTGCTATATTTTCCTATATATTTGTGGAACAGAATTTGCATTTAGTATTTACGGCCTGATGTTGTATAACAAGGTTGTAACGCTTAGCCATGCCTTTACTGTACGAGAATCTGCAAACGTTCGTATCAGTGTCCCGGTTATAGCCTCAGTCCATTATTATCTTGCTTGATTCAAGTTTAATAGCGAAGCGCGGTAATCCTAATTATAGACCAAAACTCAGACAAACAAACCAAAATTGAATCTCGAGGGATTTTTACTGAGCTATTTTCTTTTGTTGGAAATGCAAGAATAAATTATAAACTCAGACAAACATGAATTTGACGTCATTACCGCGCTTCGCTATTAATCGTTAAACAATTAATTAATTAAACAATAATCATCTCTTGGGACGTGACTGACCTGATTATTTTCCAACAATACATGTTCAAGATCTTCACGACTAATTTGCATCTTATTTTGTTTTTGATTCAATTCAAAATCACTTCACGATCAAAAGCGTACACGCAGGTAGATAAGACTGGTTCGAATGGAACATGTTCGGAACCGTATCTGTACTATTGGGAAGGATTGGGAAGGATTTTCGTCACTGTACTACTTATCGAACGTGATCAACAAGCGATAAATCAACAAGCTTTACTTTGACTGACAGTATTCCCTACGAGTGAGGTAAGTTACTTAAATAAGCTGCACGGTAACCTTATTTTAAAAGATTCTTTTTACCGAGTTTTACTGCAGTTTGTCATGCAATGATTCAGGCAAAACTGCAATTGCATGCAACACAAGAAGTGTTACACTGCGAAACGCATTTCATGGCTGGAAGAAATATTGGCGTAAACTGAAAGTAGCTTTATATCAAAATTTCAGACAATTTGGTGCAGTCCTTCCATCTTTTTCAAAAACGGCCCCTTTTAGCCGAAAAGCCCATATGTATACTGTATATATTAACTACATATGGCAGGTTTTTGTTCACATAGTTGGACTTTGTATTTTCTCCTGATTTTTTTACCATGGTCTTAACTCTGTGAAAGTAGTTTCATATCAAAATTTCAGACAATTTGGTGCAGTCCTTCCATCTTTTTCAAAAACGGCCCCTTTTAGCCGAAAAGCCCATATGTATATACTGTATATATTAACTACATATGGCAGGTTTTTGTTCACATAGTTGGACTTTGTATTTTCTCCTGATTTTTTTACCATGGTCTTAACTCTGTGAAAGTAGTTTCATATCAAAATTTCAGACAATTTGGTGCAGTCCTTCCATCTTTTTCAAAAACGGCCCCTTCTAGCCGAAAAGCCCATATGTATACTGTATATCACTGCATATGGCAGGTTTTTGTTCACATAGTCGGACTTTGTATTTTCTCCTGATTTTTTTACCATGGTCTTAACTCTGTGAAAGTAGTTTCATATCAAAATTTCAGACAATTTGGTGCAGTCCTTCCATCTTTTTCAAAAACGGCCCCTTCTAGCCGAAAAGCCCATATGATACTGCATATATTAACTCATTCCTGTCCGGGGGCTTCCCCAGAGGTGAATAAAATCGTCTGGCGTTAGCCAGAATAAAATACTAAAGACCAATTCGGACAAGAAAGAGTTAAAGAGATAGTCTATAATTACATATGGCAGGTTTTTGTTCACATAGTTGGACTTTGTATTTTCTCCTGATTTTTTTACCATGGTCTTAACTCTGTGAAAGTAGTCTCATATAAAAATTTCAGACAATTTGGTGCAGTCCTTCCATCTTTTTCAAAAACGGCCCCTTTTAGCCGAAAAGCCCATATGTATACTGTATATATTAACTACATATGGCAGGTTTTTGTTCACATGGTCGGACTTTGTATTTTCTCCTGATTTTTTTTACCATGGTCTTAACTCTGGGAAGGTAGTCTCATATCAAAATTTCAGACAATTTGGTGCAGTCTTTCCATCTTTTTCAAAAACGGTCCCTTTTAGCCGAAAAGCCCATATGTATACTGTATATATTAACTACATATGGCAGGTTTTTGTTCACATGGTCGGACTTTGTATTTTCTCCTGATTTTTTTTACCATGGTCTTAACTCTGGGAAGGTAGTCTCATATCAAAATTTCAGACAATTTGGTGCAGTCTTTCCATCTTTTTCAAAAACGGTCCCTTTTAGCCGAAAAGCCCATATGTATACTGTATATATTAACTACATATGGCAGGTTTTTGTTCACATAGTTGGACTTTGTATTTTCTTCTGATTTTTTTACCATGGTCTTAACTCTGTGAAAGTAGTTTCATATCAAAATTTCAGACAATTTGGTGCAGTCTTTCCATCTTTTTCAAAAACGGTCCCTTTTAGCCGAAAAGCCCATATGTATACTGTATATATTAACTACATATGGCAGGTTTTTGTTCACATAGTTGGACTTCGTATTTTCTCCTGATTTTTTTACCATGGTCTTAACTCTGTGAAAGTAGTTTCATATCAAAATTTCAGACAATTTGGTGCGGTCCTTCCATCTTTTTCAAAAACGGCCCCTTTTAGCCGAAAAGCCCATATATATGTATACTGTATATATTAACTACATATGGCAGGTTTTTGTTCACATAGTTGGACTTTGTATTTTCTCCTGATTTTTTTACCATGGTCTTAACTCTGTGAAAGTAGTTTCATATCAAAATTTCAGACAATTTGGTGCAGTCTTTCCATCTTTTTCAAAAACGGTCCCTTTTAGCCGAAAAGCCCATATGTATACTGCATATATTAATTACATATGGCAGGTTTTGTACACATAGTTGGACTTTGTATTTTCTCCTGATTTTTTTACCATGGTCTTAGCTCTGGGAAAGTAGTTTCATATCAAAATTTCAGACAATTTGGTGCAGTCCTTCCATCTTTTTCAAAAACGGCCCCTTCTAGTCGAAAAGCCCATATGTATACTGTATATATTAATTACATATGGCAGGTTTTGTACACATAGTTGGACTTTGTATTTTCTCCTGATTTTTTTACCATGGTCTTAACTCTGGGAAAGTAGTCTCATATCAACATTTCAGACAATTTGGTGCAGTCCTTCCATCTTTTTCAGAAACGGCCCCTTTTAGGCGAAAAGCCCATCTGTATATACTGTATATATTAACTACATACAGTATGGCAGGCTTTTGTTCGCATAGTCGGACTTTGTATTTTCTCCTGATTTTTTTACCATGGTCTTAACTCTGTGAAAGTAGCTTCATATCAAAATTTCAGTCAATTTGGTGGAGTCCTTCCATCTTTTGTTAAAACGGCCTCTTTTCGGCAAAAAGCCCATATGTATATACTGTATATATTAACTACATATGGCAGGTTTTTGCACACATAGTCGGATCTTGTATTTTCTCCTGATTTTTTTACTATGGTCTTAACTCTGTGAAAGTAATTTCATATCAAAATTTCAGACAATTTGGTGCAGTCCTTCCATCTGAGTTTTTCAAAGACCTCAAATAGCAAAAACTCGCTCGTGCATGTATTTTCCAAATTGCTCTCGAAACCATGCTATTACCTATACAAATAAAATTTGCTTAACATATATTTGAGAAAACATTGAAGACAGATTGACAGATTCTTTTTAATTGCTTCTATTCATAAACAGCATTAAGTATAGCACTAAATCTACAGTCTTCTCACAACGCCAGTGGAGGTTCCATTACCTACCATACTAAGCCATATAATAATTAACACTTATTTACTGGCGCCGAGGGAAACAGTTTGATTTGTGGCCCCGAGACTGCCGTTGTTTCCCGAGGCGAAGCCGATCGATGGCAACAGCGAGCAGTCGAGGGGTCACAAAACACACGAAAATAAATGTAATGTTAATTGCCCGCTGCCATGTGTTACGCGGGAAACATCACGATTTTCGGACCGCCATGCCACGCCAGTACCGCTCGCCCAATCAGAAAGCCAGAAAAACGGACTTTGACACTTGATATTATATAACAATTAACGTTATAGCACTTCACAACTTGTCATAAGCTATCTTCTGTCAAAAATATATATTATTTACAATATAAAATGTTTAAGGTGTTTCCTCACTCTCTACAGTTTTATAAAAGAACATTGTATTCAAAGTTAAAGAAGTTCTTGTACATTACATTATTACATTTACATTATCTAGTTGTTAAATTACTGATAGAAACGAAAACAATAAAAACCTATGGATAAAACATGTAGCTGAAGACTGACAACTTTGTGGTTGGAAAACAGTAGCCTCCATAGCAATGCGATTGCTTTAAGTATTGACAAAATCTTTAAAGCGTACGGCAGAGCGCTAGCTTTAGCTCAAAACTTAAAGTGCCACTAACCCCAAAAAAGTTTTCTCGCAAATCTAAGAGCCCTTATTGAGTGGATTAGGCCAGTTAATAAATTATTGGTATTGGACGTTTCGTTGATCTTCTGTAGATGACCAAAGTTGCATCTGCATGTCCCATGGCAGAGCAGGAAAGGGAATATTCCTGGTGTGACGTCAGACAAGTCAAACAAGGAACTCCTTTGAGCTCTGGCTGGTGATCATCATTTTCCCAACTAACTCAATGTAAAAATTATATGCATTCAGCAGACAGAGCTCAAAGGAGTTCCTTGTTTGACTTGTCTGACGTCACACCAGGAATATACCCATTCCCTTCCCTTCTCCGCCATGGGACATGCATATGCCAATTTTTGCAACTTTGGTGGTCTACAGAAGACCAAAGAAATGTCCAATACCAATAATTTATACATTGGACTAATCCACTCAATTTGCGAAAAGAAATTTTTGGGGTTAGTGGCACTTTAAAAGTGTTCAGACGGGCGACTGATTTTTGCCGTGGTTTGACTGCAAATTTGATCGCACTTTCGTTAATGCGATTTCAAATCACGTTAATACATTTAATACATTTAGGTGAAACCAACAAAATTCCCGTAGCAGTACTCGTTAAGTCCAAGGGTGCTTTCTAACGACTTGAGGAACTGTGGTAGTTCATTAGTATTCCCCTTTACAATAACTGCACCAACGTTTCCATTCCTGTGGCTGTCGACCATCATCAAGCTGCTGTTAGATGACAAGAATAAGACAGCTTTCTTGGCGTAAATAAAGAGCGCTGCCTTCTTGCCAACCATTTCTTCCAGGTGGTGCGCTAAACGTGATGAGGGGTTGGCGTCGTTCATTCGGACGATTGTTGCTGGATGCAAAACGATACTAATCAAACGACTTCTACATAAATATGACGTAGTTTCCTCTAAGGTCAGTGTATGTGCACCATCAGCAGATTCGTTCGATAATGTAATCCCGGTTCTCGTAGCATACAGAATCGACGAAAACCAGGATTGATGGAGAGGTCCATCCTCTGGGAAATTAGCTTCTGTTGCCAGCCATATGTGCCCCAGAAGAAGAGATGTAAGTGTACTAGTGTTGCATATATTGAGGCAAGTAGCAGACTGGCCAAATCTTTCAGGAAATAGCCACAGCGACACACATGTTCCAGCAACTTTAAGAAAACGGACATTTCCACAAACGTCAGCTTCGTCAGGCTTAGATGTGGTGCCCAAGTCAGGTGCTGAATTATTAACAGAGATTGATGCAGCACATATAGTAGAGGATGGATTTACGACGGCGCTTGCACAAGGTGTTATGGAAGAAGAGAACGACACGGGTGAGATAGATGAGGATGAATCAGGGCTAGAGTAAGTTGGGGTAGTTGTAGTATCTAATACTTCTATCACAGATGAAACCACTGCACCACTCGCCGATGAAGTTGAACATTGTGAAGACGTCTCAACACTGTCTACTCTTGCTCGTTTGGAATTTGGTGGTTGAACTTTACTTCGCTTAATGATGTCACCAACTACCAGTTGTCCTTTGAAATCTCTATTTAGCTGTTCTCCAAACTAGAAAGAGAAAAACAAAAATTTATGAATACACAAATGAAAATTCAGTAAAATAAGCACACAATAATCTAAAAAAATAAAACTTCAAAAACATGTGCGACAATTTGCTGTAAAGATTACGAGATCGAAATCATATTTCTACGAGGTAATGGTTTACGAATTCCAAAGTTTTCGACGTCTGCCAATAAATCCTGGTTTTCACTAGACGTAAGCGTAGGCATAACGACGTATACGCAAGCGCAGTAAGCACTTCAAGATCAATTGAACACTCAACTTCGTACCATTTGTAGGGAACTGGGCCAAGATGGCGGAACAAATGGCCCTGGTCAAGAGCTTATGGCGTAAATCAGACGTTTTGATTTTGTTTTGTTTTGTTTTGTTTTGTTTTGTTTTGTTTTGTTTTGTTTTGTTTTGTTTTGTTTTGTTTTGTTTTGTTTTGTTTTGTTTTGTTTTGTTTTGTTTTGTTTTGTTTTGTTTTGTTTTGTTTTTTTAATTGTATTTTGACCTTGTTGGTTGTTCCTGCACACGGCACGGGAAATTATATTTTAAACCATGCAATAATTAGGTGTAATTAGGTATAAATACTGTGTAAAGAACTGAGTTCTAGTGAATAAAATGCGCAATATACTGCACATTTTGAGCTAGCCTCCACCAGGGCCATTTATTGGTTATAAATCCATGTCCTATATTCACGAATTTATTGGTTAGGATTCGGGTGTGTGTTGGGGTCAGGCTTTCATGAAGTACCTGGGTTATTTAGGACATGGAATTATTACCCATTTGTTCCCGCTATTTTGTTTTATTCGCCATCTTGGCCCAGTTCCCTACAAATGGCCCTGGGTACGAGGTTGAGTGTTCAATTGATCTTGAAGTGCTTAGTGCACTTGCGTATACGTCGTTATGCTTACGCTTCCGTCTAGTGAAAACCAGGCTTTATGCAAACGATCTATAACATGTAAAAGAAAATATAATTTACATTTTGATGACAAGGACTGTTTGTTAGTTTTATTGTTGTTCTCAAGATTGTTTTATAAAAAGAAATATTTTGGTCCCATAAAGTTATAGAATCATGAGTGACAATTAGGGAGAACTCGAAAGATAGCTCTGAAATCACTCACTCTTCGCGCTCATGTCCTCGCTGCCATTCCTTGTTCTCATAAATATTTCCACTCGTCCTTAAATATTAATTTACCTGTCGACTATGGCTAACAATGACGCGTCTATTTGTCTTCTCATTATTAAAATGAGTTGCCAACCTTTCGACAAATACCGAATTGTGTGCTGTCAAAGATGTCGTAAAGTAATTGTCACGGTTCCTTCTGTTGTTCAGTTGTTCAGCCGTTTCTGAATTGGTCTTCCCAGCAAGTTGGTTGACGCACGACACTCTACGTAAACAATCAGCTGGATCAACAGAATTTTTTTCATGAAATTGATCAAATAAGCAATAATGATCTGACGATCCAGTCGAAGGGTTACGTAGAAGCTGTTCACCATCAGGTCTCTCAACTTCATCTCCTGTGTCCTGTTCCGCGCCATTGGGAAACCAGGGCCAGTCAATCTCCAGCTCACCATCTTTTGCCTTTCGGATGTTCTCTGGGGTGCATTCAGCAACACGACCTTCAAATGGCTGGAAAACGTTGTAGCCTCTATTTCTGGCATGGGCGACCATCATGTTTGCCATGTCCAACACAATAACATTCGGAAGTGCAGCAAGGTTCATTACCATGTCCACATGATCCCGAGGTCCTTCATGCCTCAAAAGCCACTTTAGTCCGTAGCATATTCCATGCGGGCAAGTCATTCCTAGCCACCCACCTTACACAAAACAGAAAAGAAATTTACATAGTTATAAATATAATAAAAAATTTATGCCAAAACTTAACATTGCATAACGTATTAACCCTTTCACGCATGGCTCTCCGAGACTTCTCCCCATGACGAGTAAAATCGTCTGGCGTTAGACAGAGTTAAAAGATAAAGTTGTTCTACAACAACGATGCCAACGGTGCACATGAAAGGGTTAACGTACTGTACACCTCACTTCAGGTCATCCCACAGGAGTTGAACCTGCACCTTTTCGCGTGAAAAGGACACCAGTCAATGAAGCGTCAGCGAGAATGCACTTATTAATCTTTTAGAAGTGTAGGTTATCATACGAAGGACGAGGTGATATCGGTTTTATCGCTTTTATATATATATATATATATATATATATATATATATATATATATATATATATATATATATATATATATATATATATATATATATATATATATATATATATATATATATATATATATATATACATACATACATATATATGTAAAAGCAATAATTCCCACATGAATTCACAACATTTATCAAAAATATCTTACCTGAACCACCCCACATTTTAGAAAAGAGTTTCAAGAAAGTTTCTTCAATGTTGAGAACGGACTTTATTCGGTTAATGATGTCCAGCTTTGAACCCTTATCACTCACGTTTAAACTTCTAACAAGGAGGACCTTAAATCTGCTGGCGCTACATCTGACAACTGCTCTATTGAGAAACTGATGGATTTGTTCTGTGAAGGGAAAGTATGTTACGCTTTGTCACACGACGACATTGTAGATACAGTAGAATGCTACATAGTTTTATATTTTTATTATTGCTTGTCAGGTCCCGGTAATTAGAGAAATGGCTGATTAGCTTTCCTAAATTCAGAGTTAAAAAGCTGTCGTCCTCTTCTGCACTTGGAGCCAATAAATGGGGCCCAGAAATTGTAGGTTGGCTTGATTTCCAAGGGATTCTTTTCAGTGCCTGAATGTACATGTAAATCAAGAAATGATTATACATAACACAATTACAGGATTGCTTTGACACTCAAGCACTGACTCTACCCAGTTTTACTGCAATAAATTTCTCTATTTACAATACAAAAGTTCTGTACGTAGGGAAAGCAAGGCTCTAATGAAAAACTTTTTTTTAAATTAGCCATTTTTTTCTGGATAGAAACATGTCAGACGTCATTAGCGTATTGAAAAATATTAACTACAGTCAGTACGTATACCTCTCAGTAAGCCCCTGTATAATATCCCGAGATTGACTTGTTGCCAGAACATATCAGCATCAACTTTATCCGGGTTTGAATTAGAATGTATGTCTGGTAGCTCAAGTTCACTTACTGTAAAAAGAACAAAATACAGCTAATATGAACAAATCATTAATCTGAAAGTAATATACTACAGTAGTACAGTCTTTTCTAATCCTTTAAGCACTAAAACGAATGACACAAACAATTATAGCCTGTCTACAGAGTCAAAATTTAAGTCCGCAGGCAGGCTAAAACAATCCTGGATGATACAGTTTACCTGCCAGTTCAAACACTCCTTTCTTGTCCACATCTAAAGTTAACAATGGAGGAAAGTATCCACACATAAGGCACGAAAAATCATAGCTGTGATCGGAAAGAGCCTCAAAGTGAAGGTACGCATTCAGCATTGAACCACGAGGTAATTGATATGGTCGCAACTGCAGCCAGTTTTCAATTGCTTCTACTGTTCGGCTTACAGCGTTGTGAACCTGAAACAACAATCAAAGACATATTTTTACTACACAAAAGCTTAATATTTACAGCAGCTTGCTTCTCATTCAAAATACATTTATTCACTAAAGAACTCACACACAGTGTACTGTAACGGTACCAGCATAATCGTATATACAAGTCATGTACATGTATTACTGTATCAGTATACTGTATATGTTTTCAACAAACTGTATGAAGAACAATAAAATTAAAAAATGAAAGATGGAGTGATAGATATAAAGTCCATAAAGATCTTCCGCAAATAGGTACACTGTATAAGCAAATAGGTATCTAAACAAATTAAATAATCACAATGACACACCTGGAGATGTTTTCTGATCATATCACATAATCCAATACTAAGGATCCAGTTGTCGTTGAAATTATGAACACCATCAGAAAACTCCTGATATCTGTATGGAAGCTTGCAGTTGTCACAAAACTTTGCATATAAAGAAACTCCTGAGATAATAAAAAACCCAACAAATATACATGCAATGTAAGTCATAGTAATGTATTACTGTTATTTATTATTTTATACCAGACAAAAAAAGAATAAAATATTAAACTACAAGAACTTTTGACCCAAGTATAACTAAAATAACTAATTAAAGAACTAATGAAGTTACTTAATAAGTAACTGTTGACTTTTAACAATCTAATCCTATAGATATTTCATTTTGTAAAAATAGCAGATTTTAAAAAGATAATGCATACTTAAGAGCACCATGCATAACGTTACTGTACATGTACCTTCAACTATCCCTTTCAGGGTCACTAGTTTGGCGTTTCGTGTGATACAGTATGGCTCAGTCAGTGGTGATTCGCAATAAAAGCAGGTAGTCTCTGTTGGAATATAACTGAAAAGTAATTAAAGCATATTATTAAGTGTATATAAGGCAATTGTTTTGTTTCAATTACTGCACAAACTGGCTGAGGATTAGGGAAAACTTAAACATCTGACACAAAGGCTAACCACCTTAGCCTTATACCCATGATTACAAAACTCTACATAATTGTAAATTAATACTGTACCTGTAAGTGATAAATTCCTGAAATGTTTGCATTGTAAAAAGTTTCCACAAATTATCACTTACAGTACTACTAAAAATTAGAGTATCAATGAACATTCTCTTCCTTCTTTGTTGCAATATTGAGAACTAAGCTGATTGGTCAATTCTAATTAACAATTGCTAACTTTTGTAATAGTAGATTCACTCAGTAAGCAAGTTTCCGCGATAACCTATATTATATACAGTAGGTTATGTCTGTTTTATCGCGGAAACTTGCTTACTGAGTGAATTAGATCATATTACCACAAACGGAACAGTACTGTACAATACATGCATACACATGACTTCTATCATGACTAAACTGATCCAACAACTGAACTGTTTAACTAATAATTTATCTTCCAACAAACAAATTAAACAACTGTGGGTCTGACATCATGCAATTATCTACAGACAATAAACAGTATTTTACCTTTTACCATAATTTTCCTTCTGAACTGTTAAGGCTAAGGGGAGTTGGGCAGGGATTTTCTTCTCACTCAACAAGTATTTAACAAACTTGACAGCAACATCTCCAACTGGAGGGTAAAACATACTGCCAGGTATATTGTTGTTATCTTCATCTACATGTAAGTGCTCATCAGCGACACTTTCCTCAGTCACAGTAAAATCTAGGGTGTCACCAATCTCTTCATCCATCTGCAGTATCCTAGATGTACCAATAACAGAAGGATGCCACTGCCCAATTGCCCACTTGACAAGGCACTTGTGCATGCAGGAGCGGCGAGAAGTGCAGCACTTGCAGTGGAAGGATGAGCTTTCTTTGTCAAATGAAACCACCACACGTTTACAAAATGACCAGTAATGATCTCTCTTGATGTTGGCAAATACTGAAAAGTGGAAAAAGCGAGTAGAAAAATCTGGTGTAACAGGCATTTGTACAACAAGTGGAATTCTGTTATGGTCAGCTTGCTTCTGCCACTCCAAACATTCTGATTTCCGCTCTAATTTCAACCATTTTAAAGTATTGATCACAAAATCAAGAGAATCTTCTTTTAAGCAATCAGCAACAACTGAAGTGCCAATAAAATGGGTGGATTTCAGATGATCACAAAGAAAATTAGCTTGACCACTTCTAGAAGCAGTATTGCTAAGCTGGTGACAGGTATCCACACTACAAACTATAGAGGCAGGACTTGAGGTCTTGAATTGACAATGAATAGGATGATCAGTTCCTCGCAATTGTTTGCGAACCAGATAAATCCCATTTGTATGATCAACACAAGTTCCATTCAAGTATCTTGTTGATGTTATTTCCTTTCTTTCATCTACAGCATGCTTTGTTTTAATGTGACTTGAGAGGGAATTTGGATGGAACTCTCTGCCACAATCAGAGAATGGACATTTAACCCTGGTTGGCTGTTGTCGCATTGATCTTGATTGAGCAGATCTGTATCGGAACTCAAGCTCCTGAAATGACTGATTGTCAAATGCAGTTGTAATATCTGTGTCCTGTGGTTGCTCTTGTGACAGTGTCTGTTGTTGTTGTTGTTGTTGTTGTTGTTGTTGTTGCTGTTGTTGTTGTTGTTGTTGTTGTTGTTGTTGTTGTTGTTGCTGCTGCTGCAGGGATTGCAAATGTTGATCTGTTTCCTGTTGTTGCTGCATTTGTTGTACTGACTGTAGCTGCTGTTGTTGTGCTGCTGTTGTTGCTGCTGTTATCGCTGCTATTGTTGTTGTTGCTGCTGCTTCTGTTATTGTTGTTGCTGCTGCTGTTGTTGTTGTTGTTGCTGCTATTGTTGTTGTTGTTGCTGCTGCCACTGTTGTTGTTATTGCTGCTGTTGATGTTGATCCTGTTGTTGTTGCAACTGCTGTTGTTGTTGCAGAGTATTGCTGTTGTTGTTTTTGTTGTTGCTGTTGTTGTTGTTGAAGCTGTATATATTGTTGTTGTTGATGCTGTTGTTGTTGCCCTGAACATAATGGCTGCATTGAGAGCTGAACATTATGTGTGCTACGAATGTGCCGAATTGCTTCATTCCGACGCTTAAATCCACAATTACAGCCAAAACAGTGATAGTGGGTGATATCCTTTAAATTCTTGTCATCCGACCCACGCCGGCTTGATGGGAATGTGCAGGACAGTTTGCATCTCAGAATGCTTAAACCTTAAATCATATAAAAAGAAATTTGGAATATGTCATGCAAAACAGTTCAGTACAAGAATTTTTCTGATGCTGGGGCCAAAAAAAATACTGGGATTTCCTATTTCTTTACAGAAAAACTTAAGGGTTGGATTTCTATTTTTTAACTTTTTTTTTTATTTAGAGCCCAGTCATAATATTCTTTTCAAAACCAAATATCAATTACAGTATGGTAGCACATCTATTAAAGCTAATTTTGAGCACATTACTAGGTTCTGCCATTATGCAGCTTGCTATCCCAATGTGCAAATCATGCTGCAACCATAGTCAATCGATATATGGTCTGGAAACTCAGATAAAGTCTTTGGTCTATCTTTTTGTTCGCCTTTATGCATTTTTGTGCACGGTGCATGGTCACTGACCACATTGTATTTTAGTATAATGAATGAATTGTCCAATAGCAACGTTTCAGTTCGATCACTCAACCGTGTTATTTAAATATTAATAAACCAAAAACAAAGGATGTGCACGGTGTAAGGTATGGTTCAACATAAAATCACAGCTCATTATAGGTGCTTTGAAGTTTGCCGAGTTTCCAGACCATATCTCGATTGACTATACTGCAACCAAGGCCCACACTCTTCAACAATGCAATAAAAAGTTTAGGGTTAGCATTTTGCTGGGAAAAACTAGGTAGGGTCAGGAAATGGGAAATCCATATATTTTTTGCCTGGCTACAGAGGTATCTGTTGATTGGTTGGCCAAATAGTCTGTTGGCCTATCAGCCAAATGTATGTCAGTCCAGATTATTCTGGACAAGCATAATCAACTCTTAGAATTAACGGTTAAATGATTTGTGTACAGATGTTTTCACCCATTCCCACCTGAGCCAAACAAAAACAGTCTTTTTGTTTTACTCTTGTCATAAATGCCAGACAATTTTACTCATTCAAAGAAGAATCGCAATGTGTTAATATATCCACATGATTTATGGTCATAACTTTACTATTTCCACCAAGAACTTGTCAGAGATACACTCTGCACATTGAGGACACATTTTTATTGTCTAAGAACACAAAAAGTGTAGGCATTGGCTCTGAACGATATCGAACAAAGTGAAAATGTGGTATTAAAAGTGCAGATATTTTGTACAGCACAACGAAATACTGACATTTCAGTGAAGATTAGTAAATAATATTAACGATTCAGTACTGTAGAGTAACATCTTTTCCTGAAGAAATTAAAAGCTACACTCAAAACGTCAGTATTTTGTAGTTTATATAAATATCAGCCTTAAACCTACTGTACCACAGAATCCTATTCTGTGACTGTACCACCTTTTCAGTCATTTCGTGGCCACATAATTAATATTAATATTATGCATGGATTTTCAATGACGTGAAATTAACAATCATCGTTTAAATTATACCTGGAAATTCATGAATTCTGTTTTCCCAGTGGACCTTCTTAAAATGTTCCTTTACTCGCGAAGGAAGTTCTTTAGCACATTTGTTTGGAGGACATAATGGGCAGTGATACAGTCTTCCATTGCAATTTTCAGTCCCACAGTCAGCCCGACCACAACGCAAAAGACTGAAATCGCAAGTTCCACCATCTGAATAAATGGACGGATGCGCCAATGGATGTGCATGGCTAGTTCGTTCTTCCGCCATTTTGCAATCCTAATTCAGCCAAAAGCCAACCAACATTGCGCAAGCACTGGGAACGTCAAGTATTTGCTCGTTAAAGTCGCGTATATGCCATTGAGCGTCGTGTATTTGCTCTTTCACATTACGCAACTCATACCCTTTTATGGAATACGTACTATAAGTGCCTATCACGGTGCCGGTCATCTCGCCTCCCCAAAGGGCCTGGTGCGCAGGCTAGGTGCTGGTATAATATAATGACGGGTTAGCATGTGACTATTCTCTTCCAATGAGAATTGAAAAGACTTTGTGAATACTCAGCTACCGTCATCAAACTGTTACGGCACGGGCGTTTAGGCCGTTTACACGTCACGATACCGGTTAGTGTTCCGTTTTGCTTTCATTCTGTCAGGGAACCCGTCTTCATTTTGTGCCGTTTTCATCTCATTTTTGTGCCGGTATGGTGTAAACGCAAGGCCTAAACGGCATGATTTTGTTCCGTTTTCAAATTGTACTTTTAAACTGTATAATTTTGACACTTAATTCATAAACTTTAAAAGTGAGGTATAAATACGGGCAACATTTTTCTTCAACCTGGAGCGCAAAAAGCGTTGTTGCACGTATTACCACCCACCGTTAACATTGCAATGCAATTAATGATTTTGTTGAAAAAATTTGCTGAAAAAAAGTAGACTCCAGTTGCACTTGCTGCAACATGCTGATTCAACTTGCAACAAAATCATTGTTGCGTGACAATGTTTAAGGTGGGTGGTAATACGTGCAGTGCAAGAATGTTGCAGCAATTTGTTGCTCATATTACTTCACCTTAATTACAGTTTGTATATCATTCATTCTCTCTGCTTACATGTAGGATTTTTCAGGAGTTTTTATCAGCATTTTGAGCGTCCTTAGCAATCTCCCACATGTTTTTATAATTTAATAAAGAGTGGACATATGGTCAGAGATAGGGTTTTTCATTCACGATATTTGATAGCATTTAATCATTAATTTTGCTACCATTTTTAATGCCTTCCACAATTGTCTGAGTCTATAATAAAATTGCAAATAATTTTTCACATAATAAACTTGAAATTTCTTTATTACTCACATTATTAGCTATAGACTGAGGATATCTTTCCCTTTTAACAGTATTTGTAAATTGTTTATAATTCGGAAACTCTCAGCTAACCTACAGATTGTTATGTCAACATTCATCCAAATATTTCAACATACTAGCAATGTACACATATTTGCCAAATAGCAGTCTAGCAGTCTGCATTGCACAACTGTTAAATGGAAATACATATACATGTACTGTATAGTGTATAGTGTATAGTGTACTGTATATAAATAATTATATGATTCTTAGGTTGTTAAATTTTACAATATACAGTATCATGGTCTAGCTATAAATTGTGCATAATAATTTTTAAAATAGAATATTATTAACTCACTTAAGTCCAATACCAGATGACTACTCTGTCTAACACCAGACCATTTTTCTCTGTTTAGTCTGCTAAATGATTTTACTCATCAAAGTGAGACTGGCCCTCGCCAGCCTAAGAATTGATGTTCTTATTTTAATTAAAAAATTTCTCTCTGGTCTTTTATTATTTTACATGATTTCTCCTGATTATTTTACTTATCAAAACAAGATCTCTTGGCCAGTGTAGACATTAATGATGGATTAAAGTGTTAGAAATGAGAAAAATTAAATATTCAGTTCTAGGATATCTTCTTTCACGACTGGATTCCTTGGATCACGTCCTTCCTTCTGAATTTTTAGTGAAAATTCAACACATTTATATCCCTGTGTAAGTGAACCTAGAGATATGACATTGATATTTGGGCCAAAATAACTAGTGATATTCTCGTCATTGATTCCACCACTTGCCTCAATAATTAGACTAGGAAATTCCTGTTTTAGCACCATGGCAGCATTGTGCAATGCTTCAGGGGTAAAGTTATCTAACATAATAATATCAGCTCCAGACTGGGCTGCTTCTCTTGCATCAGAGATACTGCGACATTCTACTTCAATTTTAATTGAAAATCCAGCAGTCTTCCTGGCAGCTTTCACAGCTGAACTAACACTACCAACACTCCAGATATGATTATCTTTTAGCATCACCATTGATGACTGGTCATAACGATGAGTTGACACACCACCAACCAGAAGAGCATATTTTTCAACCATACGAAATCCTGGTGTTGTCTTTCGTGTTCCTGCTACTTCTCCTTGCCATGCTGCTAATTGTTTTAGTTCAGCTAATTTCCTAGCCTGTGTAGCTACACCACTTGCTCGTGTAATGCAGTTTAAAGCTATTCTCTCTCCTAAAAGCAATCTGTTGACTTTGCCAGTCACTTCAGCTACAGTGCAAACTGGAGATAATGTAGAGCCTTCATTGTACAGCCATTTCACCCTGCAATTGAGGTGTTTAAAAACTGCATCAAAGAAAGGACACCCAGCTAAAACACCGGGTGATTTACACAGCAGAACAGCTTTTTCTTCACGATCACCGACAACAGTTCCACCATAATCAAAACTTGGTATATCTTCTTTGATCCATGAACGTACGAAATCATTAAGAGTAGAAGCAGGAAGAGCAAGCGATAAATTACCAGATTTACTTCGTTTAAAAGAATTAGACATCTCTTCCACTTTCACATAAGATGTATTAACCTCGTTCGCGGCTTGATCTTCGCTCATACTGAAATAAGATACTTGCTATAACCTTGTTTATACTAACTGCATAATTGATGTGGAAACATGTGGCATGTATTAATACCAAAAAACATGGAAACATGTATTAATTTCGTCCTTCCAATTTGAAGGACGCAATTTGACATCCGCCAAGAGTAGGTTGCGTTGAATTGTCTTTGAAAAGCTTCTTGTTGATCGCTTACTGTAAGTTAGATTTAGGGTTGGGTTTTTCGTTGGGTTTTGAGTTAAGATTAGGATTATTCAGCGTTGAAATTTGGATTTGGATTAGAGATTCGAAGACGATTTTCCACCTTTCGCGGATGGCTGTCAAGGCCCAAGGGTCAGTCAAGGTTCCAGGAGTGAAGGTCTCCACGATCCTGATACTTCGGAGAGAGTCGTAAAGCTCCGGAGTAATGAATCATCAATGTCAATAACAAATCAACAATATGGACGTTCAAATAAAGATATTTATGTCAAAAGTTGTGTTAGTGCTTGCTTTATGTCCTGTATTTAGAATTAAATCATCGGTTTTTAATATTGAAGAGCTTCAAAATTCAAAATATGGCGTGGAGATTACTGGCGAACCAGTTCTTTTAAATCAGGTATCATATTTATATTTTTTGAAACATGCACAGCTGGTGAAAAACTCAATTAAGCTGTCGTACAGTATCTGGTACTTGTCTACTCGTATGTTATATATGTGGGGAGATAATCTTCTCCCAGGAGCACAATCTTCAACCCTGAAGAACTTCATGAACTTTATAGAAATATTAACCCCTAAAAAATGCCATTAAATAACATGCTAAAAATTGGATCAAATTGTTATAAACTCATGACGAATTGGTGGGTTAATTGCAATCAATCCTCTGAGATTTAGAGGACAATTACAAAGACACAACAGCTATGTTGGTTGGTAGGTACACTTATAGCATCTAATATAATATTCTTTTCGACCTACCAATGACCATGATGTAACATGCAACCCAAGAATTTTATTAATAGATTTATCCCCCCCCCCCCCCCCCCCCGACACACACACACCTCCAATGATGAATTACCATTAATTACAATCTGACCCAAAACAAACTGAATAAATTTCCTGGCCCAAAACTTGAACTTTACTTGAAGAATGTGTTTATTTAACAATTTGAAGTTTACATTTAGTAAATACATACTGATATTGTTTAATAGACTGTTTAAACTTACAGACTGAAAACAAGTTACACACAGTATTGGTAGGTTAGTAACTATAGTTCTAGTAAAGCAAACTTGAATAGACTTGACTCTGACCTGACCTATTATAATTACAAGCTAACTTGAATTGACATTTGGGTTGGATTTATGTACATCTTGGATGTGTACCCTTCAAGAATATTCCAGATTCTAGTACTGAAGGCAACATTTGGAAGAATTCCAAGATCGTTGATTAAGGTGTATATGTATCTGTAGATATCAAGTGGAATAGGTCAATTTATAATATCAAGTAAACTCATGGTCAGTAGTTTAATCAAGATTGTATTGATTGACTTGTCGCTTGTCAGTAAATTGATGAGAAATCAGTTAGTAAATTAATCATAAAATTGAGGTTGTGGTAGTGTAGTTGGTATTGTATGGAGGCAGTAGAAGTACAGTACTAGCCCCCCCCCCCCCCCCCCCCCCCCCAACACACACACACACACATACACTCATGTCTCAGAATGGTTGCATGGGAACACCACTGATTTTTTCCAAAAATTTCATTCAAGCTACTCAGTTCCATTTAGGAAACTATACTTAATTCTGTAATATGAAAATTTCTAGCTGATCGTACACTGTAAAGTACTGATCAGTTGTACATTGATTGTTACATATTCTTTCCTGTCTGAAGGCTTCCTCATGATGATTAAAATTGTCTGACATTAGCAAGAATAAAATATTTTCAAGACCAAGTTGTACAGGCTAGTTAGTGTAATATCTATGCAATGTTTAAAAGTTGGAGTATTTTCTCTGCTGGCTTTTTTTCAGGTTACAGATGAAACTGTGATGCAAATCACATCAAAACATGGCCAACAATATCAGTGTGTTCTTCCTGTGATTCACATTGAAAGTGAAGAAAAAAATTCAAAGAATATAACAAGAGAAGAGATTAATGATCTTTTGGAACCATTCAATAGCACTTGCCTATACCTTGTAAGCAGTAACCTGTAATTACATTTAGCATACTGGTACATGTATTGATATTATGTCGGTATTAACTACTAGTAGGGGTCAGCAACTGGTGGTGGAAGTACAAGTTGTGATGTAATTACAGTATAGATAGTGAGCGCATTTAGTGTCTTTGTAGGGTTAGAGAAGTCAGGCATTTTAGGCCAAGCATTTGGCTTCAGCAGCATTTCATCTTATTTTATTCCATCTCATTTCATTTCTTCTAATTTCCTCACATCCCATTGCATCTTATCTCATGTCATTGCATTCCATCCCATATCCTGTCCCATCCCATTTTATCTCATCCCATTCTATTCCATTGCATCTCATCCTATTT
This sequence comes from Corallium rubrum, assembly GCA_964035015.1. Classification (NCBI taxonomy): domain Eukaryota; kingdom Metazoa; phylum Cnidaria; class Anthozoa; order Scleralcyonacea; family Coralliidae; genus Corallium; species Corallium rubrum. The sequence goes on along the minus strand of OZ035998.1, from coordinate 52,534,395 downwards.
CATATGCCATTCCATTGCATCTCATCTCATCCTATTCCGTATCCCATCTCATCCCATTCCATTGAGACCTCTCGTCTCATCACCTCTCGTCTCGTCTCATCACTTCTCGTCTCGTCTCGTCTCGTCTTGTCTCGTCTCATCACCTCTCGTCTCGTCTCGTCTCGTCTCGTCTCGTCTCGTCTCGTCTCGTCTCGTCTCGTCTCGTCACTCGTCTCGTCTCGTCACTCGTCTCGTCTCGTCACTCGTCTCGTCTCGTCTCGTCTCGTCTCGTCTCGTCTCGTCTCATCACCTCTCGTCTCGTCTCGTCTCATCTCGTCTCGTCTCGTCTCATCACCTCTCATCACCTCTCGTTTCGTTTCGTTTCGTTTCGTCTCGTCTCGTCTCGTCTCGTCTCGTCTCGTCTCGTCTCATCTCATCACCTCTCGTCTTGTCTTGTCTCGTCTCATCTCGTCTCGTCTCGTCTCGTCTCGTCTCGTCTCATCACCTCTCGTCTTGTCTTGTCTTGTCTCGTCTCGTCTTGTCTCGTCTCGTCTCGTCTCGTCTCATCTCGTCTCATATCGTCTCGTCTCGTCTCGTCTCGTCTCGTCTCGTCTCGTCTCGTCTCGTCTCGTCTCGTCTCGTCTCGTCTCGTCTCGTCTCGTCACGTCTCGTCTCGTCTCGTCTCGTCTCGTCTCGTCTCGTCTCGTCTCGTCTCGTCTCGTCTCGTCTCGTCTCGTCTCGTCTCGTCCCGTCTTGTCTCGTCTCGTCTCGTCTCGTCTCATCACCTCTCGTCTCGTCTCATCTCGTCTCGTCTCGTCTCGTCTCGTCTCGTCTCGTCTCGTCTCATGTCGTCTCGTCTCATCTCATCTCATCTCATCTCATCTCATCTCATCTCATCTCATCTCATCTCATCTCATCTCATCTCATCTCATCTCATCTCGTCTCGTCTCGTCTCGTCTCATCACCTCTCGTCTCGTCTCATCTCGTCTCATCTCATCTCATCTCATCTCATCTCATCTCATCTCATCTCATCTCATCTCATCTCATCTCATCTCATCTCATCTCATCTCATCTCATCTCATCTCATCTCATCTCATCTCATCTCATCTCATCTCATCTCATCTCATCTCATCTCATCTCATCTCATCTCATCTCATCTCATCTCATCTCATCTCATCTCATCTCATCTCATCTCATCTCATCTCATCTCATCTCATCTCATCTCATCCTATCCCGTCTCATCTTATCTCACCTCATCTCGTAGGCCCTTTGGGGAGGCGAGATGAAATAAGGGCTTGTCGGCGTCTATTGTGTTTTTTCCAAACGCCCACTTGCAAACAAAACCACACAACCAATCAAAATAGACTATATGCGCATTTAAATAATATGGTTCGGCCGACATCAGAACTGACTTTAAAACTGACTTGTTGAACTGAATAAAATCTGGCTGACTTGACAACGATAAACTTGGTTAAACAACTGGGCGATAAAGATTGGAAAGCCGCCATTAATTAATACAGTTTTAAGCATGAGATCGGCAGGCTAAATTACACACAGCCTTTATACAAAATTATGTCTCCAACGAATTCACAAAAAAGTAAAGTGCATCTCTGAACATTCTCAATTCAAATATTTCAAACTAGCAGCTGTCTCCAACAAAATAAAAAAAATAAATAAAAAATAGCCTAGCAATGTTCGATAATACGCTACAAGTTCGGACGTTAGCGACAATTTAATAAGGTTTCACGAAGCTCAAAAATTTAGACGCGAAAAGTGTTTAATAAATGCTTCGCAACTCGCAAGCCTTCTTAAGTATCAAATCAAAACTATTGGAGATAGCTTACTAACGATTCAAATTTCAGCGATATTGCAAACACGATAGTCTACACAACTTGATGTAAACACCACCAGATTAATACTGGCTCGTGTTCTATACCGTTCGGGTCAAATACACGTCAACCAAAAACAATTTAAAAAAAATTCTAGTATTGTACCCACGTAGTTCCGCGAATTACGTCTCCGTCGATCGAGATACTTTTGTTATCACGAATTATAGACTATTAAATCGACTCTTCAGGTTTTGTACTCTGAAAATACGAATCACAATAACAACCTGTCTAGACAATTCTGTCATTTATATATTTAACACCTTCCCAACCAATGAAATGTCGCCGTTCGTGGACGAACGGCGTGTGGGAAAATCACAATAGACGCCGCCAGGCCCTTATTTCATCTCGCCTCCCCAAAGGGCCTGCTACGCAGGCTACTCATCTCGTGTCAGTTGAACTCGTCTCATTTCCTCTCGTCTCATCTTATTTAATTTAATTTTAATTTAAAAATTTATATTGCGCGTGTTTCATAGGGAGATGCTCACTCGCGCATTACATGATATCGCATAGGAATATACTAATAGAAAATTGGAATATTACACTAATTTAAAAACCGTCCTACAATAAATCTAGGAGGAAAATGTCTTTATGAAAAAGTGAGTTTTAAGCATTTTCTTAAATGATGCAACATTGCAGGCGTTGCGAATTTCTGCTGGGAGGCTGTTCCACAGCGTAGGTGCAGCCACTTCGAACGATCGGTCACCCAAGGTGGTTAATGTTTTTGTTCGCGGTTTCTCAAGCAACAGTTCAGTTGATGATCGTAAATTATATCTGGATGTAGCCTTGAATTTGATCTCATCTCATCTTATCTCATCTCATCTCATCTCATCTCATCTCATCTCATCTCATCTCATCTCATCTCATCTCATCTCATCTCATCTCTCATCTCATCTCATCTCATCTCATCTCATCTCATCTCATCTCATCTCATCCATCTCATCTCATCTCATCTCATCTCATCTCATCTCTTCTCTTCTCTTCTCTTCTCTTCTCTTCTCTTCTCTTCTCTTCTCTTCTCTTCTCTTCTCTTCTCTTCTCTTCTCTTCTCTTCTCTTCTCTTCTCTTCTCTTCTCTTCTCTTCCCTTCCCTTCCCTTCCCTTCCCTTCCCTTCCCTTCCCTTCCCTTCCCTTCCCTTCCCTTCCCTTCCCTTCCCTTCCCTTCTCATCTCATCTCATCTCATCTCATCTCATCTCATCTCATCTCATCTCATCTCATCTCATCTCATCTCATCTCATCTCACCTCACCTCGTCTCGTCCCGTCCCGTCCCGTCCCGTCTCATCTTATCTCACCTTATCTCGTGTCAGCTGAACTCGTCTCATCTCCTCTCGTCTCATCTTATCTCGTTTCATCTTGTCTCATCTCCACTCGTCTCATCTTATCTCGTCTCATCTTGTCTCATCTCTCCTCTCACTTTATCCCATCACCCTTCACCTTATTTTATCTCCTCTCATCTTGTCTCATCCCCTCTCGTCTCACCTCATTTCATCTTATCTCCTCTCCTCTTACCTCGTTTCATCTTGTAATTGATTGATAAACTTTAATCCCTTCTTATGTCATCTTGTGTTTCACCTCACCCGTATTCATCCCATCTCATCATAGTAGAGCTGTACATGTACTTTTCAAATAACATGGACTCATGGAGCGAAACTCATCATTCATTCTCAGTGTTTGTTGCGTACATTAGATAATGGAGTTTCAACATAAAAGTTGCCTATTAAGAGTGTTTCTTCAGTTAGCATTGGCAGATATATGTTTGCAATGATCGTATTACAAAGGAACGGAGAGAAGCTACATATGATCTATGCTTTTCATTCCATTTTGTGCAGTGACTAATTAGATTGGCCAGACCAACTGCATGTCAATAGGCCGTTTTCTTTTAAAAAACGAAAATAAGTTGCAGCACATCTGCTAAACTAGCCTTGAGATTGCGTAGGAAAATTTGACAATTATCACCACCAATGCATGGTACCATGATTCATAAACCTCGTCTGGAGGTTTGACATATCATTAATGCTCTATTAATTGTCATGCGACATGTGTGTGGTCTATATACCGGATGCCTATATATTTGCATCTTCTTGTTAGATAACATCATCATTTAGTGGTTTTGTGAGTCAGGATACAGTACTGTATTATTTCATAAATCGCAAGCACCCTGTCTGTACATGACATTAGGGAGCTTAAGCAAGCTAAGGACGACGACGGCAATCTAAAGTTCAGTATCTATCAGAAACCACGAATCATTAACGTAATATTGAATACTTAAAGTATGTTTTTCGACATCCAAAAGCTCTAGAGTTCTAAAAGGATTTTGTCGCATAGTTTAAAGTCAAACTCAACTAACAGGTTTTACCGTTTCACAAAGTTAACGTCGTCCTGAAGATGTGAAAATGATCTGAATAACGTTGTATGTAGAACGGGGACGGCGTTACGATTACTTCTGGGACTAAAAATTATTCATTTTCTTTGTTGTAAGATGAAAACTCTATTGTATTAAGGACGTTCTCCTTGACGTTGTATTTGCGTAAGCTCCCTATTACATGTAGATCGGAGTGTCGAAATGTTAAGCCATGAAATTTTTAAGTTACGCTTTCAAAACGCCTTAAGGTGCGAGTTCAAATCCCGCTCGAGTCAGCCGAAATTTTTCGGTTGACTTTAGCAGTGTAAGACATCATGAAAAATAATATAAATAAGTTTTGTGGAAACACCACGTAAAATATTTCTTTGCTGTGGTGTTTCCACAAAACTTATTTATATTACTTTATCGCCATGAAAACGTTCAAAGAATTAATTATGTCTGAGTATATCCTATTTCCCACCTGGCTACGCTATGAATTTATTTAATGTACTTAATATACTGTAATATTCAATAAAAGCTTCTAGGACAGCGTCGGCCACGGTTGAAATCCAAATATTACCAGGGTTAAGTCACGTTGGCCTGAAAAACAGAGAAAAATCTTCTCGACGTTTCGAGCGAAGGCCCTTCGTCAGGAGAAATTAGTAAACAACTCACATGTGGTCACGCGTATTTATAGCAGAGCTAAGGGCCTTCGCTCGAAACGTCGAGAAGATTTTTCTCTGTTTTTCAGGCCAACGTGACTTAACCCTGGTAATATATTAATATTCAATAAATGTGTACAGTAAGATCTTGTTTTGTGAATTCTGCATTTCTTAAATTGTAGCTTAATAACTGGTGGACATACAAAGTTTGTTTTGGAAGATCTGTCTTTCAATATCACGAAGAAGGTAAACTATAAAACTTTATTTTTACACGACACAGAAAGCTTTTATTTTAATGCAGACTGATGTCAAATTGATCATGGGATTCTTCAAGTTATATTTCTTACAGAAAACAAGCCAAAGTGCTCATTTTCTTTTATCTATAATACTCTTCAGAGTTCACAGTGCATCCAGTGTAAAAGTGGAATGCGTCTGCATAATACTCATATATAAAAAATAAAACAAATTCCGAAGAATAACATCTTGTAAACTCAAGATTCAAGTAATAACAAGACAAAAGATGAATTTACCATATTCATCTTTTGCCTTGTTATTACTTGACGTTGAGTTTACATTTTACAAGATGTTATTCTTCGGAGTTTGTTTCATTTTTTACTTTTTGAAATTGTCGTCTGGTAATGGATTTCAATACACTTAACCTCACGTATCTAAAACCATATATACCTATATCAAGTTAGAACTTACAAAATAGACTCAAAGAATATATACGACCTCAATCTCCATGTGAATGTCATAAGTTGTTTCTTTTTTTCTCTCATGATCAATAATGTGTAAACCTATTCCTGCTTGAGCTAGCCTAAAATGGCTTCTATTATTTGACTCTATTCAAATGCCAGACGATATGGATACTCATAAGGATACTCATCCTCAGGGGGTCTACTGGTAACAACAATAATTAAATAATTAGTATATTAAATATTAAATATTAGGGTCGTTTATACGAGAGCCGATAAGATGCGCCTTACATAAGACGCAAACTGACCCTTTTATACGGCCTTTTTGAACATGCCGTGGCTTGTGTAGACGTGAACATAACTTTCTGTACCTTTTATACGTCAAGTGTTTCGCGTCTTATGTAAGCTGCATCCTGTGTAAGCATGCAGCGTCTTATGTAAGCTGCATCCTGTGTAAGCATGCAACGTCTGCTGCGTCTTATTAATAACTCTCGTATAAACGGCCATATTGTTCTTTGCATGTAAATGGTAAGGTAAGGTAAGGGTAAGGACTGGGGGCTAATCATCCTTACTTGCAGCCATTGGCTGAATTGCAAAGGACGCAGATCAACGTGGCCGTGTCGAGGCATATCAAGGCGCTCGAAGCAGCCGCCAACGACACAGTTCAGACCACGGATCACAGCTGAGATGTTAGGTGTTGATTTTATGGAGGGAGGAAAACCGGAGAACCCGGCGAAAAACCCTCGAAGCACAGGAGAGATCAACTACAAACTCTACTCACATGAGTCCAAGCCGGACAACGGGGTCATTCCCAAGCGGTCACCCATCCAAGTACTAACCCCGTCTAACCGGGCTTAACTATATTGGTGAGAGGCAGCGCGCTAACAGCACACGCCACCCGTGCTCCCCGAATGGTTTCTCAACTATATATTTCAATTATTTTTAATTTCCTAATTTAAAATGTGTTTTTTGTTCATAAATTTTGCCCACAGGAAATAAAGTGATGGATAATAGCAGTCTTGGCTATTATACTGGAGATACTGATTGGTCACAAGTTACTCTTTCAGAGGTAAGGATTTACACTACTTACTTACATTATGGACATTATTTTTTGGAATATCTTGTACAAGACTTGATTTGCGGCAAATTCAGACTTGAAAGCTCGTGCATATGTACATAATTATGTCAAACGTATCTTTATAAGAGTCAGGGGCGGTGGAATTAGCGTGGGGGCAGTGGGGGCAATCTCCCCCACAAGTTTTTAGATGTGGGGGTGACAGATTTTCACCCCCACAAAATTTTTACAAATTATAGTACTCTAACTTAAGCCAATATGCTATAACAACGTGATTGAAATGGAAGCTTCTAAGAAATATATAAAGGTTTAAGGTTATTCTGGGAGCTTAATTACTGCGTTCTTACCCTGGAAATAGCCTGAAAATGGCTTCCAGCATGCCCCCATACCCCTCTAGAGAGGTCGCGGCAAAACAACGAACAACATCTCGCCCCCACACTAAAAAAAATAAAAAAATCGGCCGTCCCTGATAAGAGTGAAAACCATGCGCAGCAGCAATATTTGCTTTTATAAAAAAAAACAAACAAGCTAAAGGCCCTTTAGCTGTTACACGGTGTGATTTTCCACGCAACTTGTTTTGCAACTCCAGCGACGTTGACGTGACGTAATTGTTACGAGACAGTTACACGAATCATTGCAGCATGTAACATGTTGTGCGATGGTCAAAAATGGGAGATTGACAATCATATTTTCTTTTCTGTTAGGAAAATACAGGAAGCCAAAAGCGATATCACAGTCAGTTTTATAGTAATGGTACATTGTGTGACCTGACTGGTGAATTAAGAAAAACGGAAGTCAGGGTAAGGAATAAATTATACAATATGAGCAACTGAACTATATGGGCCACATAACACACTGTTTTCCTCGGGGGCAGTAATTGTTTAGTATAACTAAATCATGTTACTATAAAACAGTCGATGAATTATGCAGACCGACGTAACTGTTATCTGCCGAAACTGAATATTATTTTTTTAATATACCATATGGAATTGGTAAAGTCCGCTTTGCTCATCAGAGGCCATTATTAACCCTTTCCGTACAAGAGTTCGTCCCCTGACGAGTAAAATCGTCTGGCGTTAGCCCACTGACCTCTATATAACTGGACTGCGGGTGCCCCACGAAGAAATTGCCCGATTACACGCCATCAGGTGCCATCTTGTTAGGTCTGAGCCGCGAAATTGACCAATCACAGATGACCAACATGACGCCATCTTGTTAGGTCTAAAATTAACCAATCAGCAAACCAGGAAATCAAAGATGGCGCCGTTCAACTGGGGACACTTCGTGCAATACAAAAATATCGTGTACTCGCAGTCCAGCTATATATAGGTCATAAAAGTAGTGTGCTGCGTAGGCAGTGTTGAAACAACAATCGAAATATGGTATAGTAGGTTAATACTGCCGAAACAGAGAACGTGAGTGGTCTAACGTTTCGAGCGAAGGCCCTTCGTCAGAGAGAAACGTAAATAGTAAAACAAACAACGAGCTTATATACGCGAGATAATCACGCGATAAAAATTAGCCAATCAGATAAAGGTAACCAATCTCATTAGTTTGTCTTGGTTACCTTTATCTGATTGGCTAATTTTTATCACGTGATTATGTCGCGTATATAGGCTCGTTGTTTGTTTTACTCTTTACGTTTCTCTCTGACGAAGGGCCTTCGCTCGAAACGTTAGACCACTTACGTTCTCTGTTTCGGCAGTATTAACCTACAATACATATTTCGATTATATATAGGTCAGTGCGTTAGCCAGAGTAAAATACTAAAAGGCCACCACAGTAGGGAAAGAGGGTTAAGCCCTGATGCAGCTTTCGGTGCTGACTTCAATCCATCTCAATTGTTCAATATTATTTTTTTTTTCATTACTGGACAATGTACTGCATTTCAAAGATGAATATTCTCTTTTGTTTAGTTCTTTTGTGACCCTCAAGGTTCTGACTACATAGCAAGGATTGATGAAAGTTCAACCTGTATCTACATTATTACAGTATACACCAATAAGCTATGTAACCACTCGTTATTTCGTCCAGCGGAGTCCCCTAGAAAACACAGTATCACGTGTTCACCTGCGTTGAAAGAGGAGCAGTTTAAAGAGTACACAGAAGCAAAAAGTAAGTTGGATTGTGTGTTCAACTGATTTTCTGGTTCAATTTTCATTTTACAATTCCCGAATTCTAAATACGATTAAATTTCTAATCCCTAACTCTAAACCTAATCCTACAGTACTTTCACCATAATGCTATTTAAGAAAAACAGTACGTTGATTTCAATTTTGCAAAGCCGTGGAAAACATCCAGGAATAGTTTTGATAACATTTTTTTAACATCATGGCTCTTAATTAATGAATTGAATTATTTTATTAAGTTTTATTTTGTAATCATTATTTATATTATAACGTCAGCATTTCGTTATCCAAACTATTCAGCTTACCGCTTTTCACTTTGCTCTATCTCAAATACTGCCTACGCCACATTCTAGTTTAAATTTTGTATTTTACTATACACCGTATATAGTCTATGTGACGTCATTTCTAGAATTTATATATGGATATAAGTCAACTGATCTTTTGTTTCTCCTGCCTTAAAATTGAAATGCAATGTAAACATTTTCCTTTATTTTATTAAACTAGATCATAGACATGTTGGTTTTCTCCCGTGGCAGTGCCCTCGGGAGTTTTTCATCGGGTTCTCCTGTTTTCCTCCCTCCGCAAAATCAACATGCACCATAGCTTCCCCAGTTAATTCTACGAACTAGGGGTGAGCCCTCGCCGGGTTGTCAGTTTCTAAATATTGTCATGTTCAACACAGGGAGAACAGAGGAAGATGTTTCCAATGACGACTTCTCTTCCAAGAAGAGCAAAGGTGATGAGGACGAAGACGAAGAAGAGATGAACGAGAAACCACAAAAACATACTCCGAGTATTTTTGAAGCACTTGCAAAATTATTTTACAAAGCGGGAGAGAAAGAGAAGAACACACAAGTTGGAATTAATGACGAAAGCAAAACGGACGAGGAAGAAAAAATTGATTGGAAAAATGTGTTAAAAACATCGAGAGACGCCATTGACAAGTCGATTGAACGATTAAGAAAACTTAGATTTCATAAGAAGTTTGAAGATAAGACAGGTATATGTTGTTTTTATTCTCTTGAGTTGAAGATACTTTCTGTATTATAAATTATTGCCGCCAAATTAGTGCCTATATTATAAATTTAACCCAAATACAATATTACTAATATCTATATTTTTAGTAAATATTTAGTTGAATAAATTTGAACAACGAAGACATATAGGTTTTATCTTATGACATTGACACACAATAGGGACTTTAAGATTCAGACAACGGACTACGGCTACGGTAGAAAGTTTAACAGTGATATTAAATGGTGGTGTATTTATACATTCAAATTTCAAGATACATTATCGCACGGACACGCCTTGTTCTCAAATTCTTGAAGAGATACACTTGTGCAATCTATGTTAGTCGCGAGAGTAAGGTTAAGCTTCGCAAGGCTTCTGTAGTGATTCATGTTCTGCGCTGTCTTTACAACATAAAAATGCTTTTTCTACGTTTTCAACAGTCACGATCGACGGCCTGAAAATTACTCTTGGGACCGTCATTTGCAAAAGCTCTTTGTATATGACATAAAATTCTATTGTTCAAACACGTTGTCGTTGGGAGCACGGGTGGTGTGTGCTGTTAGCGCGCTGCCTCTCACCAAAAAATTAAGTCCGGTTAAACGGGGTAGTACTTGGATGGGTGACCGCTTGGGGATGACCCACTAATGTGAGTAGAGTTGTAGTTGATCTCTCCTGTGCTTCGAGGGATTTTTGCCGGGTTCTCCAGGTTTCCTCCCTCCGTAAAGTCAATACCTACATCATGGTAGCCATGCTCAATTGGGACATTTCGCCCTGTTTGACCACCAGTTGCTATTGGCATTAAAGTTAGTATTAAAGCAATCTACATTCGCATTATATTCATTCTGGCATTCTGACTCAACGTGATTGTAACACCCAACTACTTGACATCGAGCACAACAAACTTAAGCCAACTTATGTCTTATTTTAGATGAAACAGAGGACGGAACGGACGCTGAAACAAATTCAAAAATAAAATCGCATTTAATGAAAGGAAGGAAAGCTGTATCAAATAATTATTTATACAACATAGAAAAAGAAACAGCAAACAAAGAAAGTAAATATCAGAACTTGATTGAGGGTTTGAAAATACAATATCGTTTCTTTAAAAAGCAGATCGAGATCATTACGAAAGATTTGCATGAAAAACTAAAAAAATTAGAAAATGATGCTGACGATGCGAATCCAGTTGTCACAAAATTGGTGGAGCGGATTAAGGCGTCGATCAGACGTTTTGAAGAAAATCAAAGGTACTGTATCATATTATTAGGAGTGATTCAATTTATTAATTTCACACATTACACTCTCCTCTCATATCTTTAGCGTCTTGTGGTTGACTATTTTATACTGTCTTACTTTCACCATATCTCAGTGTCCTATCCTATCCTATGCTCACCTATTATTTCCTATATTATCCTTTCCTGTCCTATTCTTTCCTATATTATCCTTTCCTGTCCTATTCTTTCCTATATTACCCTTTCCTGTCCTATTCTTTCCTATATTACCCTTTCCTGTCCTATTCTTTCCTATGTTATCCTTTCCTGTCCTATTCTTTCCTATATTATCTTTTCCTGTCCTATTCTTTCCTATATTACCCTTTCCTGTCCTATTCTTTCCTATATTATCTTTTCCTGTCCTATTCTTTCCTATATTTTCCTATATTATCTTTTCCTGTCCTATTCTTTCCTATATTATCCTTTCCTGTCCTATTCTTTCCTATATTATCCTTTCCTGTCCTATTCTTTCCTATATTATCCTTTCATGTCCTATTCATTCCTATATTATCCTACCTATCCTATCCTATCCTTTCCTATATTATCCTACCCTATCCTTCCCTGTTCTATCCTTTCCTATTCTATTCCATATTCTGTTCTTTTCTATCCTATTTTATTTTTCTATCCTATCCTATCCTATCTTATCCTGTCCTATTCTATTATTTTTTATTCTATCCTATTTCATTCTATCTTATTCTATCCTATTCAACTCTATCATATCATATCATATCATATCATATCATATCATATCATATCATATCATATCATATCATATCATATCATATCATATCATATCATATCCTATTCTTTCTTATCCTATCCTATTTTAGTCTTTTCTTTTTTCTTTTATCTTATCCTATCTTATCTTATCCTTTTCTATCTTTTCTTACCTCTCTCTACTATACTTTACCTGCTTCATCGTGTTCTTGTTTTTAGAAGAGAGACCAGAAGAGAATAAAATTGCTTGTGATATAATAACTATTTTTTTAAAAGCTTAAATCACCAACAGTGCTTAAGAATCTTGCCGTTCTCTAATCAACATCTAGCCTTTAAAATTTATTTCGCGATAAGATTTATTTGTTTTTAACAACTGAAAATTATCGACACATTATGGGCTTGTGTTCGCTTGCGCCTCGGTCTTTATACATTGTGGAGTCTAGAAATGCTAAAAGAATGTTGAAATGATTCAGTTTTTGGTTTGAGACAGTTCCGAGGTACTTATGTCACGTTATCTCATATGTGGATCGAAAACCCCTTGCATCTTGAAGCAGATTTCCAGCCGTGTCTCGGGTACCTGTACTTACCTTCCCTGAAATCACGGCTGGACTCGTGAGCTTGTCTATTGTCGATTTGCGCGCATATATTATTGGGAATATTGCATGAATTACCCCGTAAGTTCAAAATGACGATCAATGGCATTTTAGAAACGTTTAAGACTGATTGTCTAAATTATTTACAACAGGAATCTCTAGAGAAATTGGTTAATAGTTGTTCTCGTCGTTCAGGTTATATAGGATCAGGGAAATCACTTATATTTCAGTCAGCTTCTATGGTTTTTGATATCATGAAATTAATTTATGCAAAACGTCACAGACAGACTCTGGCTCATGTCGTCTCTTTCGGGGGAGGTAGCAGTATACTGGGGGGAGGTATCAGTATACCGGGGGGAGGTACCAGTATACCGGGGGGAAGGTATCAGTATACCGGGGGAAGGTATCAGTATACCGGGGGGAAGGTATCAGTATACCGGGGGAAGGTAGCAGTATACTGGGGGGAGGTATCAGTATACCGGGGGGAAGGTATCAGTATACCGGGGGAAGGTATCAGTATACTGGGGGAGCTATCAGTATACTGAGGGGGGGGAGGGGAGGTATCAGTATACCACTCCACTCCTAAATATCAACCATTGGCTTATGTACATACTATATAAATAAATATGCATAAACTACTCGTGAAATGAAAATATAGTTCCATCCCGTAGTAATACTCTCCCCTCCTCGAATACAACCCGTCTCCGAACTGACGTCCATAGAATAATACATGAACGAAACATTGCTCTTTTTGCTACAGTAAAATGTAGGAATCTATTGACTAGATTTTTAGATGGATAATTTTATTGGTTTTAGAACTCTCGACGAGCAAATGAAACGACTTGGCAACTTAAATGAAGCCGTTGGGAATGATCCAAATTATCCAAAAGCGAAAGAAGACATTGCTGCTATTAAATCAAGGTTAACTAAATTGATGGAAGACATGATACCAAAGACTAATGGCGACGATGATGATGATCTAGGGAAAGACAAGAATGAACGCCTTGTGAACCGAGAAGAAGGCATTGAAAAGGATTTTAAAAGTCAGAACAACGTGAAAGAGTCGAGGAGAAAAGATGGATTTTTTGACATGGAAAGTCCCAAACTAGATCGAGTAGTTTCAAAGTTGAAGAAAATTATGACTCATGAAGCGGTGGATGAAGATTTTGAGAACGAGAAACAAACTGATGGCGATATAAATGATGATGATCGCATTAGTGTTCGAGTTACTAAGATAAAGGATCAAATAGATGATGAAACGGACGAGTCTTCGTTTGCTGAGAACGACGAGGAACTAAATGAAAATAAGGAAATGAAGGCTGCGACAAAAAAGATGGAAAACATAGTTCGTAAACAGCTTCAGGAAGCAGGAATAAAACACGAAGGTTTGAATTGCCAATATTCTTTATCTCAACGACTCTTTGTATTATCTATGCCACAGATCGTATATCAGAATAATACTATAGTTCAGGGCAAGAAAACAAAAACAAAATAGCGGCAACTATTATGGTCCATTTGCAGCCTCGTACCCAGGGCAATCTGTAAGAGTTGGGCCAAAATGGTGGCCGAAAACAAAATGGCCGGATGAAATGTTACTCTATTTACCAGCTGGTACACACTGATCTCTAAATAAACTGGATGGGGGCCATTGGGCTGGATTTTGCGTGCCAGTTGTATGATGACGTGACCACTACCCAAGATGGCTGCCACTGACGTTCATAGCTTTCGAAAGCTAGATTGAAAACAGACAAAAAGAGTTATTTTAAGAAAATTTAAAGAATGTAAGGACACAAGAAGTACTTAATAAGGTTTAAGACGTTAATTTCTTGCATTTGTTTCTGTTACTGAGCTATAAAACCTTTAAATTTCGTTGTTTTTCTTCAGTGCCGACAACGAAGAAACTTCAAAAAAGAAACTGAAAAACAGACTATAAAATATACGAAGAATTCAATTTCAAGTCTTTTATAGTAACCTTAATGCCTTAACAATATTTCGTGTTGTGTACTTGCCATCGTTTGACTGTATTTGTTGTTAAACAGTGAAAACTAAACGAACCGGCATCTGTTGTTTGCTTTACGAGTTTACGGCTTTCCGACTCCCCCGGCACTGCACACATAATTTTTCTACCCCCGGATAATATGACCGTGCTGACGTCAAGATTGCTTATGCCAGTCAACTTTAGGATTGGGAACAAGTTCTAGGGCTGCTATGCGTCATATATTCCACTACGTAAGATGGCGGCGACTGGCACGAAATGTTTGACTGCTGACCATAGGGAATGGCCTATCCAGTTGTATATAGAGATCGGTGCTTGTACCCTGCGAAGGCCCTTCATCAGAGAGAAACGTCTTCTCTCCGACGAAGGGCCTTCGCTCGAAACGTTAGAAACTACTGTACGTTCAATATTTTCGGCACTACTCCAACCTTACAGCACACTACTTTGATTTCACTCTTTGGTTAATAACTATAAGCCGGAAATTGAAACAATCCCAAAGAACTAAAGGTACACAAGTTAGTTTTTATTAAAACAATTAGATTATTCGCTCTTAATTTTCATGAAATACTCGCTCTAGTCAACTGTTATCTCATAATCGAGCTCAAAAAGGTAGTAGAGCTATTTTTTAATGCCTTGTTGAACCATCTTTGTGCGTTATCGTGGTTTTTGTTACTCTTTCAGACTGTGTAAGTGTTAATGTTTATCTTTTAGGAAAAGTTAAAGTGAAAATAATTACGTCAAAAGATGCATTAAAACGGGTAGCTGGTGGAAGTGATGGTTTTCAAATTCTTACACCACAAGAAAACACCGAATTCAGAGATCTTCTATCTAATTTACTGGTACAGTACTGTCTTTATTATAATATAATCTGTGTGGGAATTGATAGAAATGAAGAAATGAGACAGATGATGTTAGCCGAGTTAATTGAAAATTTAAATCGAGCGGGATTGGAGCTAGCATACGGCATTCTAGTCCGTGAGCTATCAAGCCGGATTAAAATTAAAACGAACGAACGAACGAACGAACGAACGAACGAACGAACGAACGAACGAACGAACGAACGAACGAACGAACGAACGAACGAACGAACGAACGAACGAACGAACGAACGAACGAACGAACGAACGAACGAACGAACGAACGAACGAACGAACGAACGAACGAACGAACGAACGAACGAACGAACGAACGAACGAACGAACGAACGAACGAACGAACGAACGAACGAACGAACGAACGAACGAACGAACGAACGAACGAACGAACGAACGAACGAACGAACGAAAAATATTGTTTGGGTATATTTCTATATAAGTTTGTGTCATAAAAATCTTGCTTTTAATTCTTTCAGGGTGGAAATCGAGAATTTCAGGAAGAGAAAGAAAGACAAGAAAAATTGGAAGATAATTACAATCTTGTTTGGAATCATGGTGGGTTTGCGTCAGTCAAGAAAGAATCTTCTAACGAACATGAAGATAGCGATGAAACAACATAGCAATTATATGAACAAAACTTCAAATCCGTTTACACTTGTGAATTTTACTGCAGTTTTTGATCTTGTTGACAGCATTGTCACTTACAGAAGCGAGAATTTGTAGTAACACCACGTTGAGAGCTTATTGCTTAGCTAACACGATGGTTAACGGTTTCCAGTTAACGCAATGGAGTTCACTGGTTGACTCAGGCCTTCATCAAAGCAAATGCCAACATCGTCTTGGCGCACGTCGTATTTGTCTCAAATCTCATTAACTCCGAACTCAAGCCTATTCATGTACAGAAGCTGGTCATTTTAGCATTTGACATTCACAAACTAACTTGCTGTTGCTAAGATCTGCTGTCAAAGACAGCTTACGATTTATAAAAACCCAAACTCATTTCACTGTAATTGTACTTCTGCCGGCTTATTAAGTTTCGTGAAAACGAGTATTTTCAGCTGGAAAGACTAAGTAATACATTAATGTATATTGAAAGTTGTTAAATATTTTAAAGTATGATATTAAATAAATAATAATAACTTATTACCCAAAACGGCAAAGATTCTTTTACACAAGCAGCGAAAGGACGTCTGTTTTCTCAGACATGCATGTCATGACCAGTAATATATATATATATATATATATATATATATATATATATATATATATATATATATATATATATATATATATTCATTTAATACCATGATCGCCTCGGATTCTTTTGTTCTCCAAGGGAATGTAAACCTCGTACTTCCCTCATTGCTCGTGCAAGAGGGAAAATTTTCCTGTCTTCTAATTTTCCCGTGCATGTTGATGAGGGAAAATTAAAAGACAAAGAAATCCTTTGTCTTCTTCTAAATTTCCCGCTTACATATATTTTCCCTCATCAACATGCACGGGGAAATTAGATGCAACTTCTCTGATCAACCGTGTAAATTTCCTGTCGGTAAGATTCTCAAAGTTTTCCTCGGCGATCATAATATTACAAACTAATAACATGACTTTTCGGGAAATTAGCGATTAAATTTCCCCTTTGCCTCGGGAAATTTAATCGCTAATTTCCCTCAAGTCATATGTCATTACTTATAATTGTTGAGGAAAAAATTCATGAGTAAAATTCAAAGGAAATTATTATTTAATCAAGATCCGTAAATAGGTAAGAGAATCGTCCTGATTCAAATAAACTTTTCATTTGATTTTTTTAAATAATTTTTGGTTGTTTTTGTTTTGTTTCAATCTGGATCCATCCCATTGTAGTGGTAATGAGCTATATTGGTCAAAAGTATTCAAATTCCGAGTGCTGCATGATTCCGACTTTATAATCTCCCTCAACAATGAACACTTGTATCAGAACACACACACCCGGAAAAAAAAAGGGGAAAAAAAAGGCAAACCCTACATCGAAATTAAGGAACCCAGCAATGAAACACTTGCATGTATTGAAGCAGAGGGTTCGTGGCAGAAGAAACAAAATAATACATCGACAATGTATCACTACATATTCTTTATTACAGGGAGTCATCTTATTGCAACTTTCTTTCCCTTCCAAGGAAATTTTCCTTCTTTTCCGGCTACACCCTATTTTAAAAAAGAAGTACATTTGTCCAAATATTAAAAAGTTACTCATGCGCGATAGTTAAAAGTTAAAATTCTTATAATATAAAACGTACGACATCGTTCCTATATTCTAGTTAGTGTTCTTTCTTTCGATATTTCGTTTCTTTGTTAAGATTACATCGAACAAAGGTATGTCGATAAAACGTTGATCCACTCAACTGCCACTTCGGGTTCTCTTTTCATTACTTCGACTACGACTATTTCGCTTTTTCCTTTCAGTATCACTATTACTATTTTCGCTGCTATATCTCCGCCTTTCTATGGTATTCCTCTTTCTTGAAACACGACTATGTTTGTGCCTGCCATCAGAATCTCGTTCATCAGATGAACTGGAGTTGGATGATTTTCTTTTTCTGTCATCTCTTTCCCTGTAAGATGGCTCTGACTGCTCATCAGCTTTCGCCGTATTTGTTGAATCACTTTTGATATTTCGTGACGTTTCTGTTCCCTTTTTAGATAAAGTTTCTGTATTTTCCTGTTTATCAGAACCACTATTCCTTTCAGCGTTTGACGAAGAACGTCTTTCCCACCGACTGTACATCTTAGTGTCTGGTTTTTCATTTTTCACTTTAATTTCCTTTGACGGGGAACGACTTCTTGATTTTGACTTACTCGAAGATCTTTTTCGATCACGTCTGCTGTCGTATCGTCTTTCACGATTTTTATATTCTGTAGAACGACTTCTTTCTCTGACGTATGACCTTCGAGGAGAATAGCGCCTTGTTGGAGAGGGACTCTGATAACGATTCGACGAATAATTACGATCATTTAACGAAGGTGACTTCGGAGGAGTACGGTACATCTACAAAATGTACAAAAATATCGATATGACAATGTACTTTTTTCTTTTTTTGTTGAATTGAAGAGAAGCCACATGGTGAAGAAAGGAAGAAAAAAAGGGAAAGGGAAAGCAAGTGAAAGAGATTAAAATACTAATGAATGAAAGGAAGGATGGAGAGAAGGAAGAAAAGAAAGAACGAAGGAGGGAGGGAAGAAGGAAGGAAGAAATTAAGGAAGGAAAGGAAGGAAGTAAGGAAGGAAAATAGGAAGGAAGGAAGGAAGGAAGGAAGGAAGGAAGGAAGGAAGGAAGGAAGGAAGGAAGGAAGGAAGGAAGGAAGGAAGGAAGGAAGGAAGGAAGGAAGGAAGGAAGGAAGGAAGGAAGGAAGGAAGGAAGGAAGGAAGGAAAATAGGAAGGAAGGAAGGAAGGAAGGAAAATAGGAAGGAAGGAAGGAAGGAAGGAAGGAAGGAAGGAAGGAAAATAGGAAGGAAGGAAGGAAAATAGGAAGGAAGGAAGGAAGGAAGGAAGGAAGGAAGGAAGGAAAATAGGAAGGAAGGAAGGAAGGAAGGAAGGAAGGAAGGAAGGAAGGAAGGAAGGAAAATAGGAAGGAAGGAAGGAAGGAAGGAAGAAAGGAAGGAAGGAAGGAAAATAGGAAGGAAGGAAGGAAGGAAGGAAGGAAGGAAGGAAAATAGGAAGGAAGGAAGGAAGGAAGGAAGGAAGGAAGGAAGGAAGGAAGGAAGGAAGGAAGGAAGGAAGGAAAATAGGAAGGAAGGAAGGAAGGAAGGAAGGAAGGAAGGAAAATAGGAAGGAAGGAAGGAAGGAAGGAAGGAAGGAAGGAAGGAAGGAAAATAGGAAGGAAGGAAGGAAGGAAGGAAGGAAGGAAGGAAGGAAGGAAGGAAGGAAGGAAGGAAGGAAGGAAGGAAGGAAGGAAGGAAGGAAGGAAGGAAGGAAGGAAGGAAGGAAGGAAGGAAGGAAGGAAAATAGGAAGGAAGGAAGGAAGGAAGGAAGGAAGGAAGGAAGGAAGGAAGGAAGGAAGGAAGGAAGGAAGGAAGGAAGGAAAATAGGAAGGAAGGAAGGAAGGAAGGAAGGAAGGAAGGAAGGAAGGAAGGAAAATAGGAAGGAAATAAAACAGGTGAATCCCCTTAAATAAGCATTTTGCTTTTGGGGCAAACCTCCAGAATAAATATATATTAAATAAAAAAGAGGAAGGGAGGGAGGGAGGGAGGGAGGGAGGGAGGGAGGGAGGGAAGGAAAGGAAAGGAAAGGAAAGGAAAGGAAAGGAAAGGAAAGGAAAGGAAAGGAAAGGAAAGGAAAGGAAAGGAAGGAAAATAGGAAGTAAATAAAGCAGCAAAACGACTGAGTTCAACAGAGTTTTTTTGATGGAGATTTGGAATGAAAGAATAAAAACAGGAAAGCTTGTTCTTACCATTCTTCCACGTCCTTTTAAAATTCGTCCGGATCTAGACACCTGGCAGAATAATAAAAAAAGTAAAGCTGGGAATGACTTGGTGAAAAAAAAATTTGGCACGAACGGAAGAGCTTTTACTAAGTCTGAATAAGTAATACATACACGTTCAGTTTTTCGAGCATCTACAGAAGCTTTGTTTGCAGCGGGAGAAGAACCTCTGGAAAGAACACAAAGATAACTTATATTAATATAAGATTGAGAAGCGCTTGTAGCACAAAATTAATCAATATATTAAAGATTGATATGACGACTTGTACACGTATGCATAGTAACAGACGTTTCGCCGACTTTCGTCAAGCTCAACTACTCAAGGTGCTGTTACACGATACGATTTTTCTTGCAACTTGCAACAAATTTACCCATGAAGGGTGTTACACGTTCAGCAACTTGCGAACTTTGTTGCAAGTTGCAGCAAAAAGTAGAACCCATCCAACTTTTCTTACAACTTGCAACACGGCAAAAATAACAAAATCGCAAGTTGCTACGGGGTGTTACACAGTGCGACTTTTTTGTAACCAGCAACATTCAGGTTATTTGTTGCAAGTTGCAAGAAAAATCGCATCGTGTACTGGTAACCGTAGCTTCAGAAAAGACTTGTGAGCGGAGCCCCAGACAGGGATCAAACCTGCAACCTTCTAATGACTTGAACCGTTTACCAAACGTCTGTTACATTCGACCTAGCTTGCAAATTGTACCACATGCACTACATGTATATGTTCAACTTAGTATAAGTATATAATAACATGACTTGAGGGAAATTAGCGATTAAATTTCCCCGCCGCCGAGGGAAGATTTGTGAAAGTAATCCGTACCGATTTACGGATCTTTATTAAATATTAATTTCCTTTGAATTTTACTCATGATTTTTCCCCTCATACAATTACAAGTAATGACATGACTTGAGGGAAATTAGCGATTCAAAGGGGAAATTTAATCGCTAATTTCCCGAAAAGTCATGTTATTAGTTCGTAATATTATGATCGCCGAGGAAAACTTTGAGAATCTTACAGACAGGAAATTACACGGTTGATCAGAGAAGTTGCATCTAATTTTCCCGTGCATGTTGATGAGGGAAAATATATGCAAGCGGAAAATTTAGAAGAAGACAAAGGATTTCTTTGTCTTCTAATTTTCCCTCATCAACATGCACAGGAAAATTAGAAGACAAAGGATAAATTTCCCTCTTGCATGAGCGATGAGGGAAATATGAGGTTTACATTCCCTTGTAGAACAAAAGAATCCGAGCCGATTATGGTATCATATTAATTTTTTATATAACTCACCTTTCTTCTTTACGCTTTGCTCTAACTGGTGATGGTGTACGACTTCGTCTCATTAAAAAGTTGTTACTTGGAACTTTAGGAATTGTTTCTACATCATTTTCTTCTGCATCATTTTCTTCTTCATCCTTCTTTTGTTCTTCAGTTAATACCTCACTTGAAAGGAAACAGAAGAAATATGAATAATAATAAGTGCTATGAAATGTTATTATACCCTCGCAAATATCGTCCAATCAAATGTCTACATTATCTTCATGTGCCAGCCCAATATTTTACGATGTAGGAAAACTACACGTTGGGCAGCAATCTTTGGACAGGTGCACAAGGTATATTTACTTGCCAATTGCACGATTATTTGTTCGATATAATAAAACACCTATTGGATTAATCTTCACCCGATATGGAAATGATTTAAGTCTCAAATTTTAATATTAGGCTCGACCTTCGGTCTCGCCCAATATTGAATTTTCGATTTAAATATTTTGCCATATCGGGCTTAGATGAATCCAATAAGTTATAATATTTAACCTTGTTGAATGAAACGGAGTACATTCACATTAAGTATGATTTTCATTTGGTTCTGATGGTGTTTTAACGATCGCGGAAGCAAAGTATAGCGACGTAAACAAATGAAATAAGTTGCAACGCTTCGCATTGGCGACCGTTAAAACACCTTCGTGACCAAATGCAATCAGCCTTTATAGTAAGAATGAGCGAGTACATGCAGAATAACCCAGGTAAAAATGTTGTTTTGGTTAATATATAAAGGACACTAGCAAAATCCATCAACGGAATTTGTTCAGATTTACCATTCAACTGTATTTGCTATAAAACAACAGCTCAGTGAAGATACAAGCTTAATTTTAAAAGTTTTGTTTCCCTTGGTCCATCAGTTGAGTAGACGACAATCTTCATCAAACAGGTTGTATGGGTTACGAGGTAACTGGTGACACCGATCTGAGGCAGGAAGTCTCGGGAAAGCTGAAGAATCCTGGGTTACATGTGGTCACTGCATGCCTGGGCTTTGTAATTACGAAAAGGTTGAAATAGCAATATAATAAACGATTTATTAACCTCGTTTATTCGCTATGTACGAGAAAATATCAGACCTCGAACTTTTCTGTATCTGTACTGTCAAGACCTTGGTCTGATATTTTCCCATACAGACCTCGTTCTCGATTAATAATTTCTTATTATTACAATACGGCTTTTAGCGTGCCAGTACCTTTCGACTTTTGTTTTAGATGTCTTTTTCTTCTTCTTTGATTTCACTTTTGTCTTTTTTCTTGCTTTCCTCTTTTTATTCTTCTCTGCATGTTTTCTTTTCTTTTTCCGTTTCTTTTTCTCTTTTTCACTCTCCGAAGATGAATCAGAAGATTCAGAACTAGAGACATTGACGTTTTCTCGCTTTTTCGCTAAAAACAAATATATCATGTCAAAAAATAGTATTGTGAAATTAATTTTCTCGTGATATGTATAGGTAATAGCATGCTTTCGGGTGCAATTTGGAAAAAACATGCACGAGTGAGTTTTTCAAAGACTATCAAAATTGCACGAGTTCGAAGGACGAGTGCTATTTGAGGTCTTTGAAAAACTCACGAGTGCGTGTTTTTTCAAAATTGCACTCAAAACCATGCTATTACTTATTAATAATATGACAAAATGTTCTTCCAGCTACGAAGTTACATACCACTCATTGCTCCACTTCTCGAAGCTGTAATGGTTGAAAACTGCTTCATTTTGTTCACTAAATACGTCAAACGTTTTACTCATAGCATCTAACCTCTTCTAGTCTTCTTGCGGGGACTTTTATGACAATATTAAAGCAAAATTCACTCTGTATTTCATCGAAATGTTCTTCGACAACTTTATGTTTTGGTCGCCATATTGGATTTTTTCGTGAAGGAAAAACCATCGTTCAAAATCCGCATAGGCATTTCATTGGCTTTCCGGTAGTTTCCGGTTGTTTATTAGCCAATCAGAATGCTTAATACTCATTGAAATTTGCACTGTATTTCATTTTTCTGCACTGTATTACACCTTTCCTGCACTGTATTACATTGAAATTGCACTCCTCTCGACCAATCAGGATGCAGTCATTTTGTCATGTATATTATTAGTACAAAACCAGTGAACTTTATTTTCATATGTGAAACGGTAACTTCAGTCATTAGCACGCTTCAGAACAATCTAGTACCCAAACATTTACTCGTATCATATCGCATCGGATTCAGTCCCCTACCCTGTCTGTTACCTTTTGACTGCGTTGGGAACAGTTTGTAGGGGAACTGAAAGTTTGTGAAACTGACTTCACTTTTTGCCCTAGAGTTAGCGTTCTAGTTATGAAAATTGAGTTCACTGAAACAAACTCGCGATAGACTTTCTCTACAGTACAATTGTCGTAATGGTTTTGTTAGCATATACAGATAAATAACTACACTACACGCATTAACTTTGTAGTAAAATGCGAAAACAAATAAAACGGGACTAAGAGAACAGCTAGGCAGCAAAGAAAAAAAGACACAGAAATATGCGTTTTGCATGTATTAACAAAAAAGAGAGAATTTTTGTTTAACAAAACAAATCACGGAACAAATTTTGTTTATTATTATAATAAAAGTAGCGTGCTGCGTAGGCAGTGTAGAAACAATCGAAATATAGTAAGGTTAGATATACTGCCGAAACAGAGAACGTAGGAGTCTAACGTTTCGAGCGAAGGCCCTCCGTCAGAGAGAAACGAAGGGCCTTCGCTCGAAACGTTAGACTCCTACGTTCTCTGTTTCGGCAGTATATCTAACCTTACTATATTTCGATTTTTGTTTATTATTATATAGATGCGAGTGTTTAGAAATATACAGTGTCGTATTTTCCATATCCTCACTAGTGAAGATATCGATGACGTCATTAAGAATTTTACCTCTTTTTGCATTGAATCTATATAATAAAAAGAAAATTACACGGTGGCTTGAAGATGTGAATTTTATCTTCTCGTGGTAAAAACTATATTTTACTCATTCGCTACGCTCATTCGTAAAATATTGTTTTCACCACTCGAAGATAAAATCCATATCTTCGCACCACCGTGTAATATCCTCTATTTATGAATTACCTTTGAGGCGACTTTTAGGAATTAACTCGCCACAATTAGCAATGTTTACTTCACTAACAGGTTTACTTTTTGAGTCAACTCTTTGACTTTCAATTTCTTTAACAACGTCAAGACCTTGAATAACATGACCGAAGACAACATGGATTCTGACATAATTGAAAAGAAAATGAAAAAAAAGATGACCAACCAAAAACAAAAGTAGATTATGAAGTAATCTGCAGATTACATGAATTAGAAAATTGATTCAATGCAATATCACACATCCTGACTGGTACTTACTTATCCAAATGAGGGCATGGAACAGTCGTTCTGTTAATTATGAAGAAGGAAGAAACATACTGTAAATATTCGATTTTATACTTTGAATTAACGTAGTTATGTTCCAAGACTCTTTGAGCAGTTTTTAAAGACTAAATTACAGTCGAAACCATTTTAAGTTATGTAAATTACAGTATTTGTTCAATTGTCATGATTAAATATAGAAACACAACAAATAAAATTGCACACAAAATGGTATAAAAAAATACAAAGCTGTGTATTTTATACAACATAATAATACAAAACTATATCATGTCCCTAGCAACTAAGTGGGAGTGAAAATGTTAAAACCAGTCCATCTTTCACGTTTTGGTTAGATTTAAATGGTTTTCTACGTGTGAAAATAAATGTTTTAATTTATGATTTAAAGCACACAATTGTAATTTTCATTATTTTTACGTAATTAATATAAATTTTCAAAAAATGTGTTTAAAAAGTTCATTGATGGGATCGGTTTTTCAGATCATTTTGCTAGGGACGCAGTTTTTACTGTATTATACAACAGAGTGCTGACGTTTCAAGTCATATATAATCATTCCTAAAACTATACAATGTAAAATAAAATAAAATAAACAGTTTTCTGTGCAGAAAGCAGCATTGTGTTGCGTGATTTTTTTATCATAATAAATAGATGTCATACTAACATGAAAAATTGTGATCCATTAGTGTTGGGACCTCTGTTGGCCATGGATAAAAGAAATGGTTGCTCATGTTTTAATTCCAGATTTTCATCTATAAACCAATCAACTTGCATAAATAACTAAAATATTTTTTATATATTTTTTATTTCTTTTACAGTATATCAGATAAATACAATGTACTACGAGACAGTGCTCTGAAATCACGGTATCCTGAGAAGTTAGTTGCGTAGCGCACCTTATATTTTCCATTCATTCATTCATTCATTCGCTCGTTCGTTCGTTCGTTCGTTCGTTCGTTCGTTCGTTCGTTCGTTCGTTCGTTCGTTCGTTCGTTCGTTCGTTCGTTCGTTCGTTCGTTCGTTCGTTCGTTCACTCGTTCGTTCACTCGTTCGTTCACTCGTTCGTTCACTCGTTCGTTCACTCGTTCGTTCACTCGTTCGTTCGCTCGACACGCGACGTTTTTCACGCCAAACAGGGCACCGCCTTTAGCATTGTGTCTGGGTCTTTGTTTATATTTTACTTTACCTTTGAAAGTTCTGCCATAGATTGATTCACCACCAGTACCATTTCCTAGAACAGATTTGATTTTATGATTTGGATTCAGGAGTTTGAAAAGAAAGTTTCCAATATCAGAACGCAGCAGTCTGCGGCAATTGCCCGGAAAATACAGTACAACACTAGATCATAGTTAATAGAAAATATACATGGTTTGGAAGCTCACAAAAGTCATTGTTTTATGTTTTTGTTCAGGTTTATGGAAATTTTTGCACTTTCACGGTTACTGAACATATTGTGTTTTCTGTATAATGAAGCAATCATCCAATAGCAACATTTGGCTTCAATCACTCAACCGTACTGTTTAAATATTAATAAACCTAAAACAAAGGATTTGGCACCTTTCGTGTACCTTTCAAGATGAATCGTAGCTTGATTGTCAACCGCTTTGAAGTTTGCCGGGTTTCCAAACCATGTATATTTTCTATTAGCTATGACTAGATATACCAGTAAACAAGAAGGGTACCTGCAGTGAAGTCGCCGCTTTGGATCATGAAATCTTTAATTATCCTGTGAAAAGGAGCTCCTTTGTAGTGCAATGGTTTGCCTGAAAGTTCACTCACACCATTTTCTCCTAATAAAACCCAAGTAAAATTAAATAAATAAATAAATAAATAAAGGGAAAAGTGTCAAAGTGCCGGATCTTTTAATTTATGATTGATGCAGAGTAACATGCAAGGTTATTACGATATAATATTCACGTGTATAGTGATGTGGAGGCCAGGTCAAAAATTAAATTTTGCAGTATATATCTCAAAAACCAACGATACACAGACTATTCTTCTGAACAAGGTTTGCCAACTTTGAATTTACAAAATAATAATTAAATACTGCGGATTTAGGTTGATTGTTTCAGGACATCTGTTTCCGTCAAGTGTTTAGCCAATAAAATCACGCGTTTCGGGGTGAAACATTGAACAATACTATTATAGTTGTTTTTTTGGGGGTTTTTTTGTTTTTGTTTTTTTTTACAAATTTATTTGGATCATATAACAACTATAGAACATTAATGGTATTACATAGCAAGATGACGAACGACATGCAGTATAAAAATATAATAATAAGATCCAAAGGGGAAAGGTGCGAACGGGACTCTAAGGCCCATGCAAGGCACCCACCCAAAAAAAAATTAAAAAAAAAAATCTAGAAAAAATTAGATATGGAAGGAAGTAGTAAAACTGACCTCAAAATGCAGTACTGTTCATCAACTGGAAGAACGCCAATTGTAGTGCTACTCACGCTGCACATCTTTACTTGATTGTCACGGACTCACGGTCACGTGTCCCTTGGAAACTTCGAATTTAATGCCATGATTTCATTGGCTAAACAATTAACGGAAACGGATGTCCCGAAATACTCAACCTAAATGCCGCAGTAGCAGATATTATCTGAAACATACCTGTACACAACGCTCTGAAGTTGTCACAAGTTTTTGGGCAAATATCAGCAAATAACTCCATGATAATTCTTCCAGCTAGGAAAAAAGTTCAATTATATGACATTGTGGAAAACCAGTATCAGAGTTGACGAATAACCAGCTTGGAAAACTCGTGTTTGTTGACATTATAAAGGAGTCATGGGCTTTGATATGATCAGTGTAGAAAATTGAGTGTACTGATTTTCTCTTGGAAAATATATGTGGCTGTACAGTATACTATACACTTAATGTCTGCTCCCGAGGGAAACAGTTAGTTTTGTTTTCCCGAGAGTCTTGATATTTCCCGAGACGAAGTCGAGGGAAACATCGAGACTCGAGGGAAAACAAAACTAACTGTTTCCCGAGGGATCAGACATTAAGTGTTTTGTTATATAGCTTGAGTTTCGCTGAATAATTTTGACGTTTATCAAGGGAAAGTACACAAAAAACAAACGCTAAGACTTACCAAAACATTTCGCCTGGCTCCGTAATTTCACTTCAACCAAACAAATATGAGTCTCATAATAAAAGAACAGCAATACATTTCTCCAGTTAATCTTCACACATGCTTTGAAGACCTAGAAATGTTCTTTTTTTCGTATCAAACAAGCTTTTGTTTATAGGATGCCGTGAAGAGTTCAAAGTTCTAGCGGTCAACAATTGGGAACTTATTGACCGAGCAGGCAATAAGTTCTCAATTATTGCCCGCTCGGTTGACACTGAAATTTAACTAAGGTCATGTGACCACAAACCAACCAATGACAGTCATCGTTGCATTCAGTGAAACTCTAGCTATATAACAAAGTAGCTTATTGATACTGTATACTGTGATATTTCACTGCTCACACATGTGTGTGATGTTTTTACGGTCAATTTGTGATACACGATAGCAATGATACGGTTGATGTGGGACATTGATATATCAATATTATTCAGCATTTTTTTTAAATACTGAATACTCGATATTCTACTGTATTGTACAAATACCAATACCTAAATTATTTTGTGTTAACGGTGATGTTGTTTCGCAGCACAAACATTTATAGTATACACTTGTTGACTGGCGACGAGGGAAACATCGAGTTTTACGGACCCGAAGGCTTCAATGTCACCCGAGGGCTTTAGCCCGAGGGTGACATTGAAGCCTGAGGGACCGTAAAACTCGATGTTTCTCGAGGCAAAAGTCAACAAGTGTTTTGTTATATACCAAAGACTTTTAAAATACAAAATACAAAACTGCCTTGAAACTTGCAAACGGCGAAAAGACTTACTAAAACACTTTGACTTTGTCTTCGTAATTTCAATTCAAGTCATTCAACTAAACAAATACACCACACTCAACACTAAGAACAGCTTTAAATTTCTCCAAGTGTTTTCAGAACTTCTTTGAAGATGTGTATAGAAATTCTTTCTTTCAGAAAATGGACTATTTCGTACCAAAGAAGCTCGAAACAAGCTCTTGTTTTCAATATGCCCGAAGAGTCCAAAGTTCTTGATCTGATGCAATCGTGTATTCACGTGAACAACGCATGATTAAAGCGACGTCAGGGGGAAACATTGCACTGTTTCCTTCTTCGTTGTTGACGTCAGAGGGAAACAGTGCAATGTTACCCTCGGCAGAAAGAAACATTGAGTTTGTTAAACAACACGTGACCATGATTTGACCAATAGGATTTCATTATTGGCAAAGGAAAGTCTTTGGTATATAACAATAGATAATCACGCCTGCATGGTTGTTAAAGGATAAAGGAATGGAGGACCAATCATCCTTACTTGCAGCCAGCGGTTGACTTGCGAAGGACGCAGATCAACGTGGCCGTGTCGAGGCACATCAAAGGCGCTCCAGGCAGCCGCCAACGACACAGTTCAGACCATGCATCACAGCTAAGATTTAGGTGTTGATTTTACGGAGGGAGGAAAACTGGAGAACCCGGCGAAAAACCCTCGAAGCACAGGAGAGATCAACTACAACTCTACTCACATGAGTTCCAAGCTCGACAACGGGGTCATTCCCAAGCGGTCACCCATCCAAGTACTAACCCCGTCTAACCGGGCTTAACTTTTTGGTGAGAGGTAGCGCGCTAACAGCACACGCCACCCGTGCTCCCCTAATGGCATTATGTCAATGAAATCACGTTTGGAATTAACTGCAATATGAAGTTTCACTGAAACGGATCGCGTTTGGTAGAACGAAGTTGCGTTTGCATGAAGTACGATCGCGTTTGCGCGAGGAACGATCATATTTGCGTGAAAAACGATCATGTTTGTGTGAAAAACGATCACGTTTGCGTGAAAAACGATCACATTTGCGTGAAAAACGATCATGTTTGTGAGAAAACGATCACGTTTGCGTGAAAAACGGTTGCGTTGAATGAAACGCAATCGTTTTCGAATAGAACAAAATGTGTTTTTCATAAATTTAAAACTGAATTTCTTCCAAACAGGAAAAGTCACGTAGACCTTCTTTTGTCTGGTAAGGCATCCTGTTGGCACTCATGTAATTGGAAAGCTACAGTAATGAGTGGTGGTAGTAACTGGTGGTGGTGATGGTAGTGGTGGTAATACTAGTGGTGGTAGATTTGTAGTGATAATGGTAGTAGTGACGGAGGTGATGGAGGTGGTGGTGATGGAGATAGTGGTGGCAAAGACAGTGGTGGTGGGGATGATGGGGGTGGTGAAGATGCTGGTAGTAGTAGTAGTGGTGGAGATGCTGGTCAGTGGTGGAAATGGTGGTAATAGAGGTGTTGGTGGAAATGGTGGTGATACTGTAGAGGTGTTGGTGGAGATGGTGGTGGTGGAAATGGTGGTGATAAAGGTGTTGGTGGAGATGGTGGTGATAGATGTGTTGGTGGAAATGGTGGTGATAAAGGTGTTGGTGGAGATGGTGGTGATAGAGGTGTTGGTGAAGATGGTGGAGATAGAGGTGTTGGTGGAAATGGTGGTGATAAAGGTGTTGGTGGAGATGGTGGTGGTGGAAATGGTGGTGATAGAGGTGTTGGTGGAGATGGTGGAAATGGTGGTGATAGAGGTGTTGGTGAAGATGGTGGTGATAAAGGTGTTGGTGGAGATGGTGGTGGTGGAAATGGTGGTGATAGAGGTGTTGGTGGAAATGGTGGTGATAGAGGTGTTGGTGGAAATGGTGGTGATAGAGGTGTTGGTGGAAATGGTGGTGATAGAGGTGCTGGTGGAAATGGTGGTGATAGAGGTGTTGGTGGAGATGGTGGTGGTAGAGGTGTTGGTGGAAATGGTGGTGATAGAGGTGTTGGTGGAGATGGTGGTGGTAGAGGTGTTGGTGGAGATGGTGGTGATAGAGGTGTTGGTGGAGATGGTGGTGATAAAGGTGTTGGTGGAGATGGTGGTGATAGAGGTGTTGGTGGAGATGGTGGTGATAGAAGTGTTGGTGGAAATGGTGGTGATAGAAGTGTTGGTGGAAATGGTGATAGAGGTGTTGGTGGAGATGGTGGTGATAGAGGTGTTGGTGGAAATGGTGGTGATAGAGGTGTTGGTGGAGATGGTGGAGATGGTGGTGATAGAGGTGTTGGTGGAGATGGTGGTGATAGAGGTGTTGGTGGAGATGGTGGTGGTGGTGATAGAGGTGTTGGTGGAAATGGTGGTGAGAGGTGTTGGTGGAGATGGTGGTGATAGAGGTGTTGGTGGAAATGGTGGTGATAAAGGTGTTGGTGGAGATGGTGGTGATGGAGATGGTGTTGGTGGAGATGGTGTTGGTGGAGATGGTGTTGGTGGAGATGGCGTTGGTGAAGATGGTGTTGGTGGAGATGGTCGAGATGGTGTTGGTGGAGATGGTGTTGGTGGAGATGGTGTTGGTGGAGATGGTGGTGAAGGAGATAGTGGTGGTAGAGATAGTCATACATGTATGGTTGTATAGTAGCAGTGGTGGTAGTTATGGTGGTGGATGTCACCACCAACTATATACAATTATTGGATGAGGTTGAGCATGATATCAAGAATTATCAAGGCCGAGGTTTGTGTTATCTGCCGAAGCCGAAGGCTGAGGCGGATAACACAAACAGAGGCCTTGATAATTCTTGATATCATGCGATAACCGAATTCAATAATTGTTTTATTATACAATTATAAATGTAGAAGCCTTTAGAAAGTCTTTTACAAGTTAGGTAAAAATAGTAAATATTCATACCGTCTTCAGTTCGAGGTTCGCTAACTTTTTTCGCTGTGAAATATAATTTTCTCTTTCAAACACTGCTTTAAACTCTAACAGCTGTATGTGTAGCTCGCTTGTTTTTTCTTGGTGGTTTTAGCGGCAACAAAACGTGCCAAATCCACCGGATTAATCCGCTTCTGATCTTCACTCCTAAGGACAGCTGCCATGTTTGTTTTGTTCAAACCGCTGGTCAGCGCATCACACCTACAGATAATTTTTGATATTTTGTAGGTGGCAAGATATCAAGAATTATCTGTAGGTTGTTAGCCAATCACAATCGAGATTGTATCAGTATTGTATAATAATATTCAGTATTGGTACTGGATGTGGTTAGTGAGCTATACAGTTACTTAGCTACATGACTATGCTACATACAGTAGCTAAATGGCCACACATCTATATAGCCACAAGGTGAATTTAATGACTACAGTACACTGTAGCTGTATATATATGCTTTTAACGCAATACACCAACTAGTGGGTTTACCACAAAACATGATTACAGTTGATTTCACATTACTTTACCGCTGTGTGTTGCGAAGTTCGTTGGGAAGTTCAGATATTCATTCAGAAGTTCAGAATTACGTTGCCAAGGTGGAAAACCATCCAATCAAATTGCGAGCTTTGGATCAAAACTCATTCTGATTGGATAATTTTTCAACCTTGGCAACGTAATTCCAAACTTCCAAACGAATATCTGAACTTCCCAACGAACTTCGCAACACACGGCAGTAAAGCAATGTGAAATCAACCGTAACAAAGTCAACTAACGATCCCAAAATCTCTACCTACGTGTACTAAATGTAGATTAATACCTAATCGCCCAATATTACTTCTAATAAACCCAATTCTCTCCTGGCATTACCACCTTAATGTATACAGAACTTGCAATCAAGCTCTCGGCAACGGCCTCCATGGCTCAGTGGTCAGAGCATTGCACTAGAATCGCAAGGTCATGGGTTCAATTCCTGCCGGAAGGCCTGTGTAGTTGCATTTTTCGCAACTGGTCCCGGTTTGGTCTTAAAATGTATATATTCTACACTTGAATTTTCCTTCACCTAAAATCCCTAGAACATGTTATGTAATCGAGTGAAATGCCCAATATTACTTCTAATAAACCCAATTCTCTCCTGGCATTGCCACCTTAATGTATACAGAACTCGCGATCAAGCTCTCGGCAATGGCCTCCATGGCTCAGTGGTCAGAGCATAATTTGCACTAGAATCACAAGGTCATGGGTTCAATTCCTGCCAGAAGGCCTGTGTAGTTGCATTTTTCGCAACTGGTCCCAGTTTGGTCTTAAAATGTATATATTCTACACTCGAATTTTCCTTCACCTAAAATCCCTAGATAATCCTACAATAAGTACATCTATATATTAATAATGTAGTCAGTAGCTAATACATAACCTGCAACTTTTATCTACCCATCAAATACTGATACAAAGGTTATACTGGTTTATAACTGAGACAATTTACACAAAGTCACAAACAAACCATATCTTGCAAATACAATAATTCAATAAACATCGTTGCTCTGCCCAATGTGATCAGTTGTTAGTAATTCCAATATTTTTTGTGCAGTAAGAAAAAGTAATAGTTTAGTACAATAATAACTTAACAAGATGCGTCGTCAGAAACTGAAAGAAGTACTTGTAGAACTCTGTCAGTCTGTCACTGTTCAGTATAAAAATTGAAAACTCTCTTTCTAATTAATCGCGTAGTTTACTAAAATTATCAAGAAACAATAAATATAAAAAAAATAAAAATAACTTCTACAGTTTGAGTAAATAATTTACCAGAAACTCCATTTATTTCAACATCAAAGTAGCATCGTGGTCGATATCCTTTCGCTACTGGTGGAAACGACGCCATCTTAGATACGGTACACTTTATTCGTAATTACACCAAGTACTCCCATGTTTATCGTTCCCAGGTCCCTCCTACAAAGAAGAGAGATCTGGAAAATATATCAAGAAAGTCTCAGATTTTTTGCTGGAGAAATGATTTAATTAAAACAATTATGGTTTAGGGAATTACTTAGATTAAAATACAACTATGGGTCATGTTACTGCAGACTGGAATCCTCTTGGAGATGTATTTTACAGGTGAGTTTTTAATATTTAAATTCTTCCCACTTTTACTTCGCATGTTTGTCATTTGTCTCACGTGACTTTGTGCTCTGATGTTCTATTGTTG
Organism: Corallium rubrum; assembly: GCA_964035015.1. Classification (NCBI taxonomy): domain Eukaryota; kingdom Metazoa; phylum Cnidaria; class Anthozoa; order Scleralcyonacea; family Coralliidae; genus Corallium; species Corallium rubrum. Next base: position 52,500,998 of record OZ035998.1, on the reverse strand, counting down.
CTATCTCCTGGAAATAATTGCCAGAATTAACTTTACTGTTTAACTGTTGAGGTTTTTTGTCTAAAATACACAACAATAGAATCCAATGTCACTTTCAATAAACCTTTACTTAGAGTTTACGTTTCATGCAGTTCTTACTCTGCAATCTTCATCACTGACACATGCACTTAAGCCTGGTTTCCTTCCATAAGATCTTCTCGATTGCCTCAACTGCCCAAATCTTTTCAATCAGACTAGAGATATCTTGTATCACCTAATCTGATTGGATGGATTTAGGTGATCGAGACGATCTTATAGAAACCAGGCTTTGGCCAGTATGTTGGGTTTATAGTGCCAGACTGGAAAGTTTGTATTGCACAATGGATATATCTGTTGTGCGATTTTTTACAACAATTTCCTGTGGCAGTGCAATTTTTGTAAAAAATTGCAGTGGCCACATGATTGGACTTTTAAGTAATGCAGATTTGGTGAAAACCGCATGAACATTCAACTGTAGCCACCATTTTATTCACGGCCATCCTGGAAATGACTTTTTTTCCCATGTGAGTCCACACAAGCCCACATAATTTTCACGAGATGCCCAGGCAAAATGACGGCCAAAATTTGATTCCCACAATGTATTTTACAAACTTTCCATGTAGTGTAAAAAGCCATACAGTAAACTCTACTTACTTGAATTTGCTGGACTTTTTTTTGAATCAGGTGACACAGACATAATAGCTAGACTTCAGTTTAGTGGTCCCACCATTTGTTTGCTGTTACACCTGAGAAGATGTCCAGAGTCAGACTTAATTATTGTTGGGTTTAGCTTACAGACTTAGTATTTGACACTGGTGTCCACTAAACCACTGCTGTAATGTACCAATATAATCACAGTTGGGGTTTGTAGCTGCTAGTGGGTTTGGTTTAATGGGTTAATGATATACAGTATGATTTAAGAGATGAAAGATTGTTATAATAAGTTAAACTTGACATGACATGACATGACATGAGCCATTCATTTATAATATACTGTACAGTGTAAATGTAAAAATTAATCAAATGACTATCTTATCTTGGGAAAGTTGGAGCCTAGAGGGTAAATAAGTATGTCATTACCATTTATGTAATATGTAATTGTGTTGCCGGGGTAGGCTGAGGCCTGCTTTCCATATACAGTACTGTATTGTATTCATATTACAATGATGGCTAGAGTTTTCTTTGTGAAATGAAATTTTCTTTTATTTTGCCTAACTATCGGGTTGAGCTATGTGGAAAATCCTACCCAGTGGAAAACTTAGTCCTGTACAGTACAGTACAGTACAGTACAGTACAGTACAGTACAGTACAGTACAGTACAGTACAGTACAGTACTGTACAGTACTGTACTGTACTGTAATGTAATGTAATGTAATGTAATGACTTATTTAAGTCGTAGGCACAGGATGTGGTCACCCAATCATCTGAGCCAGAGGCTCATGTTAAAGTGCACGACACAAGCTAAGACCTAAGTGTTGATTTTACTGAGGGCCGGCCCATACGAAAACGAAAGATCTTACAAGGTCTTTAAATAGACTATGATAGGTCTTGGAGACCTTTGCTAGACCTTTTCTAGTCAATTATAAGATTTCAATAGTCTGTCAAATGTCTAGGGTGAGGCGGTTCAGGGTAAAAACCGAAAACCGCCTGGAAAAACCCGAAAAAACCGAAAAAATCGATATTTATATCTGTAGATTTACTTGATTAAACTTCACGCTACACGTTCAAGACTTTAGTTTTTAAAACAGTTAGTACAATGTATCGTAATATTTACAAGAATTAAATTTTCAAACATTGTAGCTATATACGTTCTACACACAAGGAAATGACTAAGTAACAGTAAAACTGGCTTTCTTTCTATCTATATACAAGCGAATGCGATAGTCTATCCTTACAAATTCTCCGCTAGGAAGACAAGTTTGTCAACTTTCTCGGGCTTTAGTTGCGCTCGCGCTGGTGTAGCAACTTGCCCCGCTTTGCTAAAAAGCCTCTCTGATGGCGAACTGGTGGCTTGAATGGCGAGGTATATTCTTGCCAATTGTGACAGTAACGGAAGTTCTTTTGCGTTAACCTTCCACCATTCTAAAGGTTCGTCGTCTCCGTCAATGACTGGATAACTGAGGTAAGTGTCAATCTCCTTGGAGAGACGGCTATGTGGAGAGGCTGCTGGTGACGCCGTTTCTTTCTTTTTCAGGCTGGTCAATGCCCCAAGGCTGAGTTTTGCCTTCTTTGCAGCGGGCGATGGCAAGACATCTTCTTCTTCTTCTTCAATGCTGCACTCTAGAAGAACAACATTCTTCAAGAGCTCCTCTTTGACATTGTTCAATTCTTCGCTTTCTGTTTCTAAAAAATCAGTCTTGTATCTAGCATCCAAGAATGATGCGACATTCATCAAACCTTTCAATCGATCGGCAACATAACGCGCTTGTAGTCGCGTCATGACCTCCTCCTTGATTTCGGCGGCCAATGGCAAATCGTCATCTTGAGGGGCCAATTCAGTTGTTGACAGGCGATGGAGAATTGGCTTTAACGCACTTATTGTCACATAGTTGCTCGCAGACATAATATCTGTGAACGCCTTCAGCGGACCAAGTGCTTTATCCACACACTCCAAGACTTCCAAATCTTGCCACTTCGGGACCAAATGGGAAGTATCCTTGTCGTTGCCAAGAACTCGTCGAATGGCCTTCTTATTGCGCAGCACCCTGCTGATCATGTGTTGTGTGGAACCCCAACGTGTTGGGCACATCTAAAATCATTGTTCATGCGACACAACAAAAATTGTTTAGTAAAAAACAGTAACTAAGTTTTGAAACTTTTGATTGACTTAAGTTTATATAGTCTCAATAATACATAACACATTGCTCACGAACCTATTAATATAATGATATTAAAAATACTCAATTACTCAATACCCACCGATGACAAATTCTTGAACTTTTGTCCAGGTTCCTCTTGAACTTGAGCTGCGGCAAGATCTCTCCGTCTCTTCCAGCTTGTGCCAAAAGCTGCCACGATTTTCTTGGATACACCCAATGCACGCTGTACTCTTGGGTTGTTCTTCATGGTATTGGTGATTGCGAGGTGGAGATTGTGTCCAAAACATGGCAAGTTTGTCCATTTGTTGTCTTTGCAGGCTTTCTTTATGTTTGAACCATTGTCTGTGGTTATGGCAATTTGCTTCGAAGCGCTCAGTTTCCAATGCCCAAGCATGTCGTTCATCGTCTCGGTCAACTGTTCGGCAGTGTGGTCATCAGGAACAAACTTTGTCCCAAGGTTTCGGCTTTGTAACTTCCACTCAGCGTCTACCCAATGCAACGTGAATCCCATGTACGGTGTCAAGCCGTGAGAAGACCACATGTCAGTTGTAGATGCGAAGTAGTTTATGCTGTTTAAGTCTAGCATAACTGCTTCTCTGGTGACATCATACAGCTTTGCAAGTTTGTTTTTCGAAAACGTTGTCTTGTTTGGAATCTTGTAGCGTGGCTCTAATACGTTCAATAGTTTTTGAAATCCTGGTCGACTCACTGCGTTAAACGGGACGTTGTCTTTACAGAGAAAGTATGTGATGGCATCTGTTATACTTTCGTGGCGCTTGTTACCAGGTGTTAATGGCGTGCTGCTGGCAAAGAGGCTCTTTACTGTAGGTTGGGTAACTTGCGTATCTGATGAAACTGGGCTGCTATCGCTTGTCGCTCGACTCGGTGCTGACTTTCGTCCTGATGGAGTCATCGTCGCATATTGGGAAGGATGGGTTCTTCGAAGATGTTGCAGCAAATTGGTTGTGTTTCCTCCCTTGTTTTTAACGGACTGCGTACAGATTTTGCACACGGCAAAATCCTCTCCTCTTTCTGGCTTCTTAAAGAAATTCCAAACTGCACTCTTACTCATTTTAACAAAAACAGAAAGACTTCGGGATAGTGTAAGCAAACGACCAACTGAAGTTTAATGTTTGAATGCTATTGCACGTGTTTATATGTTAATTTGTTAACTCTGAATATTTTTGCGATGAGTCATACGCTACCTGTCTTCGCAGAGGTCCGCTTTCTGTTGAACCAATCAGGGCGCTGATTTGCTGAACCAATCAAGCGTGTGATCCGGCTTAGCTTTGATGCTTCGCTTCCCTGTAATTATTACTGCCATTTTGTTTCAATGTTACTGAGATTCAAACGGGTTTTTTCGGGTTTTTCGGTTTTTCGGTTTTTCGGTTTTTTGCCTGGAGCAACATCGGTCGAATCGGTTTTCGAAAAACATCGGTTTTTTCCGGTTTATCGATTAACCGCCTCACCCTACAAATGTCTTGCAAGACCTTTGTGCCGTGATTGTCCAGAAAAGTCTTGAGAAAAAGTCTTGAAAAGTCTTACGTAGATCTACTAAATAGATTCGGCAAAGTATTTTGCCTTAAAGGTCTAGTCATATGCCGCAAGGTCTAGCAAGTAGCAATTAACGTCATTTAGGTAAAATCAGACTGACTAGTTTGAGTCCGCTGTATAGCACACAAAATTTGCGCTGTGACACAAATTTGCCTGTCTAAGGTTCGCTGCAAAATTTATGGAAGATTCTTATTTTACACACTGCGTCAATACTATAGCTTTCGCTATGGGCTCGGGCTAGATTCAAAAACTCAAAACGTTACCGTAATATTTGTCGTAGGTTAAAGTAAAGAATGAGCCGTTTAGTCCAAATACTAAACTGATGAGACGTTTTGAAATATTTTTTTCAGTTGTCTGATTGCATGAGCGCTGCATGCATGCACTTTTACTTCGAATTCTTTTAACCCAACAATACCGCCTAACCTTGGCAGGAAATAGCAAAAATACTTTGTTCTGATGCCGAAGAGATAACTTTATAATCTCTTGCAAACATGATAATTATCATTGAACACTGTATAAGGACGTTATAGACAGTAACTTGGGGCAGTTCTCGTATGCTAACCCAACCTAAAAACCTATGAATCTTAAGCCTAAAAATATACTACTCATTGACGACTATTAAACTTTTCCTGGCCTACGCTGCAAATCTCGTCAAAGATGCTTGCGGCTAATGAGTAATTCTATCTCGGTCAAGTGTCAACTGATAAACCATTTTGGCGCCTGCACTTAAACATTTGAATATTGTGCGTAAAGCCGTTGATACGGAAATAGCATAATTGCGTATTGGTTCTCTTGAGTGGAGATTCAATGATTGAACCTGTTTAAGAAAGAAGGAAAAGTGCGCTGGTACTTGCTTTTAAAGCTATAGCTCTTAGCTGCTCTCAGTTTGCTGACATGGCATTTACAAAGAAGCACAATAAGCTAGCAACGGCCGGATAATCAGTGCCGTGAGAGGTAAGGTTTGACTTTCTCCTGTATGTACTAATCGCGTTACAGTGCTTGCTTATAATCTGTATTACCCGCTTTTTTCGTAGTCCTATATATTACCATTTTGTGTAAATTCTTCTAATTGCCATCGCGTGTATTTACGTTAAACTGCTGCTACTTCATTAAAGTTGACAAACAGTCTATACTGGGCGAGACGCGCAACTCGGGCTTTGGTTTACTGGTTTAATTACTGGTTTACTGATTTACTAGTTTACTATGCTCCGCCGTTTAAGCGGCAAGTAAACCGAAGGTATTAGCGGGTTTCTAATCGAATCCGCCAGATGACCAGATCGAGGTTAATAGTTTTCTCTGTACGTGCTTTTTAAATATCCAACTTATATTTTATTAGTACGAAAGAACTTTTTGTAGTTATCCCAGAATCACTGTTGAGCCTCATCAAACGAGAACGCAAGACATCGCAAGTTGGCAGTCACGCTATCTCAGCCAGCTCCTCTGAATAATTTCCCGAAAATATTATGTACCGTGACAAAGTTAAAACTTGTTTAAAACATTCATGAAACCTTTATTTTGTTAATATGGGTGTTTGAACGACCGCAACAGAAATTTGTGACTGCCAACTTGCGATGACTTGCGTTCTCGTTTGATTAGGGCTTAAAGGGGTGTTTAGATGAGGCCGGCCCGAACTCAGGATGGACCGAGTTTTCCATTCTGCTTTTTGTTTACATGCAGGTCGGCCTTGAAATTATATAGATTTGGTTCCTCTGTCGCTTCAAGATTCGCTAATCTCATTTACACAACGTATTGAGTTTGAGAGGTGAAAGTGCTTCAGTTCAGTAACAGGGCGACTTCAGATTGAGACTAAGGCCGGCGTGAACTGAAACTGAATCTCAGGCCGGACTCATGAAAACGATGAACAGTAAAAACACTACAACCAACAAAAAGTCAAACACCATTTAGATCAGTGCAAACACCCCCTAACTACATGTATCCGCGGTCACAGTGGTTCTAGTGTAAATCATTGATATTCAATTGCGTATGTTTCACGACTTCGCGTGTTCTGTAATGATTTAATAGGATATACTTATTTAAATAAAAGTAAAATACTTTTGATGAATTATTTAGGCCATTTCAAGACATTTCGAAACCTCTCTAGACCTTTCTAGACCTTTCAAGACCTTTCTAGACCATTCTAGACCTTTCTAGACCTTTCTAGACCTTTCAAGACCTTTCAAGACCTTTCAAGACCTTTTTGTTCTAGCAGCAAAATGTCTTGAAAAGGTCTTTCGACCTGTCAAATTAGGATCACGGGCAAGACATTTGCAAGACATTTACTTTAGGCGGTCTCTAGATCTTTTCCAGTCAATTTTCTAGACGTTTTCAAGACTTTTTCAAGGTCTTTAAAAGGTCTTACGTTTTCCTACGGGGGAGGAAAACCGCAGAACCCTGCGAAAAACCCTCGAAGCACGGGAGAAACCAACTGAACTCTACTCATGTGAAATTCAAGCTCGAGAATGGGGTTATTCCCAGACGGACACCCATCCAAGTACTAACCCCATCCAAGTACTAACCCCATCCAACTGGGCTTAACTACAGTGATGAGAGGCAGTGCCCTAACAGCACACGCCACCCGTGTACTGTACTGTACTGTACTGTATGTAATAGTTCAAATACGAGATGGAGGACTTTACTGGGATTTCAAAGTCTGAGTGCCTACTGAAAATGCGAGCCAAAGGCGAGCATTTTTAATGCACGAGGGCTTTGAAATCCCAGTAAAGTCCGACGTCGAGTGTTTGAACTGACTTCTCAAACATAGTAATTTACATATTTTCAAAGTCCTAGGACTTTGAAATATTTCAAAACGTCATCACGTGATCAGCTAGATGGATCTTCCTCCGGTTTCAAAACACTAATTAAACATTAATTTCTCATTAATAAATGAGTTTGAGAATGTACTGTACTGTACTGCACTCATACTGTACTGTACTGTACTGTACTGTACTGTACTGTACTGTACTGTACTGTACTGTACTGTACTGTACTGTACTGTACTGTACTGTACTGTACTGTACTGTACTGTACTGTACTGTACTGTACTGTACTGTGCTGTGCTGTGCTGTGCTGTACTGTGCTGTACTGTGCTGTACTGTGCTGTACTGTACTGTACTGTACTGTACTGTACTGTACTGTACTGTACTGTACTGTACTGTACTGTACAATACTGAGTACAATGCAGTACAGTACTGAGTACAGTACAGTACTGAGTACAGTACAGTACAGTATAGTACATTATAGTACAGTACAGTGCAGTACAATACTGAGTACAATGCAGTACAGTACTGAGTACAGTACTGAGTACAGTACAGTACAGTACAGTACAGTACAGTACAGTACAGTACAGTACAGTACAGTACAGTACAGTGCAGTACAGTACAGTGCAGTGCAGTACAGTGCAGTGCAGTACAGCACAGTACTGAGTACAGTATAGTGCAGTGCAGTACAGTACAGTTACAGTTTAGTGCGAGTGTGCTCGAATAGATAGATAGACAGCACAGTACAGTACAGTACAGTTACAGCACAGCACAGTTACAGCACAGCACAGCACAGTTACAGCACAGCACAGCACAGCACAGCACAGCACAGCACAGTACAGTACAGTACAGTACAGTACAGTACAGTACAGTACAGTACAGTACAGTACAGTACAGTACAGTACAGTACAGTACAGTACAGTACAGTACAGTACAGTACAGTACAGTACAGTACAGTACAGTACAGTACAGTACAGTACAGTACAGTACAGTACAGTACAGTTACAGTACAGTATAGTACAATGCAGTACAATGCAGTACAGTACAATGCAGTGCAGTACAGTGCAGCATTTGCTTCAGTCAGCATTCATGAAATCGTATTTTAAATCTATAGAACTATTGAACTTTATGATATGGCATGGAAAGATGAAGTTGATATAACAAAATATCACATCGCTGCTGCTCCATATGGGGGACCAATAGGTAAATTATTTCATACAGTCACAATATTCCATAAAATTATTATTAAATACACTCACGTAATTTGTGTTAATTTAATCCAGCTCTTTCAAAGAAGCAAGTGAAAATTCCTGGTGGTATAATAAAACCTCTTATTCACATATATTCTGCAGCTGGAAGACTTATGGCTGATGCTAATGTAAGTAATTAAGTGCAACACTTCGTCCTTTTATTTTCACTAAGGTGTGTACCTATATGTCAGCTGTAGGCACTAGGCAATGATTTTTCGGATGCGTGCCAGAGGATGCATGCTGGACATTGCTAGCCATATTAAAGTCAGGCACGCGATGATTAACTATGTGTTAAGGTCTTCGTTTAGGTTTGCAGGGTCATTTCAGTAAAGCGCTCTCAATTCGTCAGAATATATGCCACAAAAATAAAGTAGATATTGTTAGAAAGCTATTAATTTAGTTGTCTTTGATTTTGCGATAAACACGAACCAATAATAGTTGTGAATTTTTAAATTAAAACCAGAGGGCTTCACTCGGTGCGACTCAAGTAAAGACCGTTTTATTTTGTTCAAAATCTTTTTTGCAGTTTAATTCCGAGATGAATTTCCAGCAAAACGGTGTCAGCGTTTTTTGATACTGTATGTCGAGTTTTGCTGATTTTATTGACAAACAAAGTTGAAAATGCTGTTTTTCGACCAACATTCGGACAAAATAAGTCAAAAAATTGAAACCAGGCAAAACACTGACACCGTTTTGCTTGACATTTATCTCGGAATCGAACTGTGAAAAAATTGTTTGAACAAAATGAAACGCTTTGTTCTTATGGTGGCTCCACACAGTTTCCTGAAAAATGGAAAATACAAGTTTGAGAATCCAAAACACATCCATTAACAATTCGGAAAAAGAATAGAACTAAATGTTATGCATAGTTAAACAGTCTGACAATCAAAAACTGTTACCAAATAAATAGCAACAGTTGTTGCTATGGCAATGATGACGTTTCAAAATGGCTGCCAATTACCCTTCAAACTAATTTAATTCGAAAAAAACTTTGGTGACCCCCAATTTTTTTTTCATTAAAACTTTTCTTGAAGTATTTGTAATCAATAGGCCAATTTAAAAAAAATTCTGTAGAACGAATAATTTTTTTAAAAAAAAATCATATTTGTTAATTTTTAAAAAATTTTGTTGTACAGAATTTTTTTTAAATCGGCCTACTGATTACTCATACTTCAAGAAAAGTTTTAGTGAAAAAAAAATTGGGGGTCACCAAAGTTTTTTCCGAATTATATTAGTTTGAAGGATAATTGGCAGCCATTTTGAAAAGTCATTGTTGCCATAGCAACAACTGTTGCTATTTATTTGGTAACAGTTGTTGATTGTCGGACTGTTTAACTATGCATAACATTTAGTTTTATTCTTTTCCCGAATTGTTTAATCACGTATTTTGGACTCTCACACTTGTATTTTCCATTTTTCAAGAAACCGTGTGGAGCCACCTTAAGTCGCCCCGAGTGAATCCCTCTGGTTATACTGGCGTTACGTTGTAAGACGTTCCGCTACGCTATATAAAATGTTCCGCTACGTTGTAAACGTTAAGCTAGGTTTTTAGACGTTTGTAAGACGTTATGCTTCACTAAATTATATAAAGAAGGTTTTTTTTAACAATTTCTTCAAAGCTGCGCGTGATATATTACTGTCACAGTAAACAAGGC
>OZ035998.1:52473446-52485946 GCA_964035015.1 Corallium rubrum | reverse complement strand
TACCTGCGGAACGCTTCCCTTCACGGAGATCGTCAAAAAGCCGCAAAATCTTCGTCAAAAACTTCGCTTCCATTCTCAATGCGACAATGTCAGAGCCCATGACGTTTGTGTGGCTGTGGCTATAAAAACATAAATTTTTCCGTGGCGGCCATCTTGGTACTCCAAATTCGTCATCTCCCCTGACTTCAGTTTTTGGAGCCGGACGAGCGATCCAGTTAGTTACATAGGGATCAGTGGGCCTTACTGAAAAGAAATTTGGAATGCACCGCGTTGTCCCTTTGAATTTTAAAACAATTAAATGGGATTCTCTGGGTGTTGAGTAGTAAACGTTGTTTTGGAGTGGAGTCATAAAAAAATACATCTACACCAATAATAGACAAGATCATAAAAATGACGTCATAATAATGTTATGGGCATGCGCGTTCCACGTAGTTTGTGGACAGAGTTATACATATTGAGTAAAGTCTGTTTTTGCGACAATTTTTATCCCCAGAGGGACACTTAAATCCCTGGTCAAATGATAAAACCCAACGTCTTATATAGGACAATAACCCGTAGGCCTAAATGCCCCGATTTGTGCAGAACAGGAACAGCATTTTTTTGCAAGCTGTTTGCTAGCGATGTTGATGTCCTGAACAACACAGGATGAAAGCTATTTTAAGTTATTTTACATGGTTGAATCCGTAATAATGTGAATCTTTTTATAAAAATACGAAAATCTTTTAATATTTTCCCTTTATTTATATTAAAGCAGCCTTGCAAAGTACCATGTATTATTCGATGCTATTCTTTGATGCTGTTTCGGTCAAGCCGATCTTTGTCTCTGATTGAAGTCCATTGTGAAAATCAAAGATCTTTCATTGTAGGTGTGGAAATGGAGCTCTGATTTGTTATTGGCAATATGAGTATATGATGATAGGACCAGATCAGGACGTCGATGTATATCCTTTGAAACATAGTAAAGAAAAGTTTAATAGGTTTAATGTTTTATCACCTCAAATTGTGAACGGATTACAGCAACTGCCTACAGCCCAATCGACATGGAATCCCTTTTACGTTAAGATGAAGTTACACGTAATGTAATCGTAGCTTCCTTAACATTTTTTTACTCGTGTGTTGGAAGATAACATTTACCTTATTCCAGAAATTGATGGTATAAGAATTCTTAGCAATGAGAAACACGAGTTTCTTCAGAAAGTACCAAGTAAGAGTGTATATACTCATTTCTCGAGTATCATAGCTACGATATGTATATATAATAAAACTTATTGTACCCTCGCAAATAATCGTCCAATCAAATGTCTACATTATCTTCACGTGCCAGCCCAATATTTTACGATGTAGGACAACTACATATTGGGCAGCAAGCTTTGGACAGGTCGCACGAGGTATATTTACTTGCCAATTGTACGATTATTTGTTCGATATAATAAAACACCTATTGGAGTCATCTTCACCCAATATGGAAAATATTTAAGTCTGAAATTTTAATATTAGGCTCGACCTTCGGTCTCGCCCAATATTGACTTAAATATTTTGCCATATGGGCTTAGATGAATCCAATAAATTATAATATCCAAGGGACTATAAATATTAAATAATAAATGTCGTGTTATCACAAATTCTCGCTTCTATTACAATTTGTCAACATGCAAACATTCAAACAATTACTAAGTGAACTACGTATATATTATTGTCCAGGTGTTGTTGAAAACGTTTTTAAAATTGGTTCAGTGGAGTCCGGGGCGATGTTGTATGAAGCTATGAAAGAATTCGAGGTAAATCTCAACAGTAAAGAAGCATGGTTAAATTGGCTTTTTAGTTATTTATATATAGAGGACTGGTGACTAATTAAGGGACTGGTAAGTAATTATGGCGGTGGCAAATGTCATTCTTGTCATATAGATCATATAAATACTAGAGGGGGCATTGGTGGAAACATTTGGTAACCACATGGCAGCCGCCATTACCTATGATATTTCAGTGATTCAGTCAATTGGTTGGCAAATGTACCAGACCCAGTCCTTTGCCAACCAACGCGCCTAATGTTTGCCTCCAAAAAAATCTAAGATGGCGGCGTTCAATTGGTTACCTGCGGTTGACTGAAATTAAGATAGGATGCCCCCTTTAGTATTTATATGATCTCTATGATTCTTGTTCCCAGAGCTCACGTTTGTGGACTCGGCTAACGAGAATGCGGCAAATGCGCAAAGCTATATAAAGGTGAAAGTTATTTCAGATTCATTGAAGCACCTGGTTAAAAATTGATGCCCAACATAACCCAGATACTTTATGTAGACTTGGCCTAACACAAACCCTAACCTATGGACATGCAATCTCTTACCCGGAGCCTGCGATCCTTTTGGTCAGTACCAAGGAACGGAGGCTCTGGGGAACTCCGATGAGTGGTACGAGATTAATGGACATGAACTTATTACCAGGTGCTTCCCTGGATGTTTTGAAACATGACAAACTGAAAACATTTTACTGCCTTACTGTTTTTCTACTATGCACCACCATTGCATTTCTTGTGCAATCCAAATTGCAAACAATTCTAATCTAAAGTTTCAGTTTTTGCTGTACAAAATAACGTAAATAGTTAAACTTAGAAAACTCTGAGATCTACTCAACTTTACTAACGCAGAAAACCCTTATCGAAATATAGTAAGGTTGCAGTACTGCCGTAAATATTGAACGTAGTTTGTAACGTTTCGAGCGAAGGCCCTTCGGACGTTTCTCTCTGACGAAGGGCCTTCGGACGTTTCTCTCTGACGAAGGGCCTTCGGACGTTTCTCTCTGACGAAGGGCCTTCGGACGTTTCTCTCTGACGAAGGGCCTTCGGATGTTTCTCTCTGACGAAGGGCCTTCGGACCGTTTCTCTGACGAAGCTGGGCCTTCGGACGTTTCTCTCTGACGAAGGGCCTTCGGACGTTTCTCTCTGACGAAGGGCCTTCGGACGTTTCTCTCTGACGAAGGGCCTTCGGACGTTTCTCTCTGACGAAGGGCCTTCGGACGTTTCTCTCTGACGAAGGGCCTTCGGACGTTTCTCTCTGACGAAGGGCCTTTGGACGTTTCTCTCTGACGAAGGGCCTTCGGACGTTTCTCTCTGACGAAGGGCCTTCGGACGTTTCTCTCTGACGAAGGGCCTTCGGACGTTTCTCTCTGACGAAGGGCCTTCGGACGTTTCTCTCTGACGAAGGGCCTTCGGACGTTTCTCTCTGACGAAGGGCCTTCGGACGTTTCTCTCTGACGAAGGGCCTTCGGACGTTTCTCTCTGACGAAGGGCCTTCGGATGTTTCTCTCTGACGAAGGGCCTTCGGACCGTTTCTCTGACGAAGCTGGGCCTTCGGACGTTTCTCTCTGACGAAGGGCCTTCGGACGTTTCTCTCTGACGAAGGGCCTTCGGACGTTTCTCTCTGACGAAGGGCCTTCGGACGTTTCTCTCTGACGAAGGGCCTTCGGACGTTTCTCTCTGACGAAGGGCCTTTGGACGTTTCTCTCTGACGAAGGGCCTTCGGACGTTTCTCTCTGACGAAGGACCTTCGGACGTTTCTCTCTGACGAAGGGCCTTCGGACGTTTCTCTCTGACGAAGGGCCTTCGGACGTTTCTCTCTGACGAAGGGCCTTCGGACGTTTCTCTCTGACGAAGGGCCTTCGGACGTTTCTCTCTGACGAAGAGCCTTCGGATGTTTCTCTCTGACGAAGGGCCTTCGGACCGTTTCTCTGACGAAGGGCCTTCGGACGTTTCTCTCTCACGAAGGGCCTTCGGACGTTTCTCTCTCACGAAGGGCCTTCGGACGTTTCTCTCTGACGAAGGGCCTTCGGACGTTTCTCTCTCACGAAGGGCCTTCGGACGTTTCTCTCTCACGAAGGGCCTTCGGACGTTTCTCTCTGACGAAGGGCCTTCGGACGTTTCTCTCTGACGAAGGGCCTTCGGACGTTTCTCTCTGACGAAGGGCCTTCGGACGTTTCTCTCTGACGAAGAGCCTTCGGATGTTTCTCTCTGACGAAGGGCCTTCGGACCGTTTCTCTGACGAAGGGCCTTCGGACATTTCTCTCTCACGAAGGGCCTTCGGACGTTTCTCTCTCACGAAGGGCCTTCGGACGTTTCTCTCTGACGAAGGGCCTTCGGACGATTCTCTCTGACGAAGGGCCTTCGGACGTTTCTCTCTGACGAAGGGCCTTCGGACGTTTCTCTCTGACGAAGGGCCTTCGGACGTTTCTCTCTGACGAAGGGCCTTCGGACGTTTCTCTCTGACGAAGGGCCTTCGGATGTTTCTCTCTGACGAAGGGCCTTCGGACCGTTTCTCTGACGAAGCTGGGCCTTCGGACGTTTCTCTCTGACGAAGGGCCTTCGGACGTTTCTCTCTGACGAAGGGCCTTCGGACGTTTCTCTCTGACGAAGGGCCTTCGGACGTTTCTCTCTGACGAAGGGCCTTCGGACGTTTCTCTCTGACGAAGGGCCTTTGGACGTTTCTCTCTGACGAAGGGCCTTCGGACGTTTCTCTCTGACGAAGGACCTTCGGACGTTTCTCTCTGACGAAGGGCCTTCGGACGTTTCTCTCTGACGAAGGGCCTTCGGACGTTTCTCTCTGACGAAGGGCCTTCGGACGTTTCTCTCTGACGAAGGGCCTTCGGACGTTTCTCTCTGACGAAGAGCCTTCGGATGTTTCTCTCTGACGAAGGGCCTTCGGACCGTTTCTCTGACGAAGGGCCTTCGGACGTTTCTCTCTCACGAAGGGCCTTCGGACGTTTCTCTCTCACGAAGGGCCTTCGGACGTTTCTCTCTGACGAAGGGCCTTCGGACGTTTCTCTCTGACGAAGGGCCTTCGGACGTTTCTCTCTCACGAAGGGCCTTCGGACGTTTCTCTCTGACGAAGGGCCTTCGGACGTTTCTCTCTGACGAAGGGCCTTCGGACGTTTCTCTCTGACGAAGGGCCTTCGGACGTTTCTCTCTGACGAAGAGCCTTCGGATGTTTCTCTCTGACGAAGGGCCTTCGGACCGTTTCTCTGACGAAGGGCCTTCGGACATTTCTCTCTCACGAAGGGCCTTCGGACGTTTCTCTCTCACGAAGGGCCTTCGGACGTTTCTCTCTGACGAAGGGCCTTCGGACGTTTCTCTCTGACGAAGGGCCTTCGGACGTTTCTCTCTGACGAAGGGCCTTCGGACGTTTCTCTCTGACGAAGGGCCTTCGGACGTTTCTCTCTGACGAAGGACCTTCGGACGTTTCTCTCTGACGAAGGGCCTTCGGACGTTTCTCTCTGACGAAGGACCTTCGGACGTTTCTCTCTGACGAAGGGCCTTCGGACGTTTCTCTCTGACGAAGGGCCTTCGGACGTTTCTCTCTGACGAAGGGCCTTCGGACGTTTCTCTCTGACGAAGGGCCTTCGGACCGTTTCTCTCTGACGAAGGGCCTTCGGACGTTTCTCTCTGACGAAGGGCCTTCGGACGTTTCTCTGACGAAGGGCCTTCGGACGTTTCTCTGACGAAGGGCCTTCGGATGTTTCTCTCTGACGAAGGGCCTTCGGACGTTTCTCTGACGAAGGGCCTTCGGACGTTTCTCTCTGACGAAGGGCCTTCGAATGTTTCTCTCTGACGAAGGGCCTTCGGATGTTTCTCTCTGACGAAGGGCCTTCGGACGTTTCTCTGACGAAGGGCCTTCGGACGTTTCTCTCTGACGAAGGGCCTTCGGATGTTTCTCTCTGACGAAGGGCCTTCGGACGTTTCTCTCTGACGAAGGGCCTTCGGACGTTTCTCTCTGACGAAGGGCCTTCGGATGTTTCTCTCTGACGAAGGGCCTTCGGACGTTTCTCTCTGACGAAGGGCCTTCGGACGTTTCTCTCTGACGAAGGGCCTTCGGACGTTTCTCTCTGACGAAGGGCCTTCGGACGTTTCTCTCTGACGAAGGGCCTTCGGACGTTTCTCTCTGACGAAGGGCCTTCGGACGTTTCTCTCTGACGAAGGGCTTCGGACGTTTCTCTCTGACGAAGGGCCTTCGGACGTTTCTCTCTGACGAAGGGCCTTCGGACGTTTCTCTCTGACGAAGTGCCTTCGGACGTTTCTCTCTGACGAAGTGCCTTCGGACGTTTCTCTCTGACGAAGGGCCTTCGGACGTTTCTCTCTGACGAAGTGCCTTCGGACGTTTCTCTAACGAAGTGCCTTCGGACGTTTCTCTCTGACGAAGGGCCTTCGGACGTTTCTCTCTGACGAAGGGCCTTTGGACGTTTCTCTCTGACGAAGTGCCTTCGGACGTTTCTCTCTGACGAAGTGCCTTCGGACGTTTCTCTCTGACGAAGTGCCTTCGGACGTTTCTCTCTGACGAAGGGCCTTCGGACGTTTCTCTCTGACGAAGGGCCTTTGGACGTTTCTCTCTGACGAAGTGCCTTCGGACGTTTCTCTCTGACGAAGTGCCTTCGGACGTTTCTCTCTGACGAAGGGCCTTCGGACGTTTCTCTCTGACGAAGTGCCTTCGCTCGAAACGTTAGAAACTACGTTCAATCATTTCGGCAGTACTCAAACCTTACTATATTTCGATTTGTATTTCAACACTGCCTACGCAGCACACTACTTTTATTTCACTGTTTAGAAAAACCTTAATCTATTTGTCATTTTTAACTGATACTTTCGTTAGTTTTTACCATGTAGTTGTTTGATTTTTATAGAAAAAAAGTGCCAAAGCGGATGAATATATTCGTCTTATTAAGAGTAAATTATCCGAGGCAGTTAAGCAATGTATTCAAGCTGCAGGGTCAGAATTTGAACAAGCTTTACAAAGAAGTTTACTAAGAGTAAGTTACCCATCTTTGTTCATTTTAAAGTAAATATGAATTATAAAGCAGGGCATTCAGGGGTGTCCAACCAGAGTCCCTAAAAATATACTATCTGGTAACGCAGCCAAAGTATTTGTTCTAAGTTTTTGTTCACGTTTGTGCACTTTCACGCATACTGAACACATTGTATTCTTGCTATAATGAAGAAATTATCCAATTGCAATGTTGTTGTATAAATATTAATGAACGTAAAACAAAAGATTTGTGCACTTTCAGACCATCCTCAATGTAAATTGCAGCTCATTGTCAGTCGCTTTGATGTTCACCGCGTTTCCAGACAATTTAATTCTAGAGACTATATGGTCCGCGGGCCAGAGTGCGACGATTCCGTTCGGCCTGGCCACCTTTCTACAGAGATTTTAATATTTAAATATGGCCGTTTAATATATATGTATATTATTTAATATATTCTCAATAGCTTGGTGCTCAGAGCGCCGATGCGTTGATTCAAAGACCTTAGTTAGGCTCGATTCGGTTGAGAAAAATCCAATTTTTTCATATTATTTTAAATTGAATTGAATAACTTTATTTATTATACAACTGCATTAAAAACTGTCCAAATAACGCTAAAAATGAGTGCAAATATACAACAATATTTGGATAGTTAGTTACTTGCGCTAGTTATTTGGATTGTTAGCCAATCAAATGTATCACACGGGAGACTACTTCATGTATGCTTATTATTTTGTCCTGGTGCAAGTCACGCTACTTCTCTGGCCTTTTTAGAGTTTTATTTTTCCATAAAAATTTGTTTATCAGAGCAGTTGTATAATAAATCTCTTATTAGATGTTTTGGTGTGTAGTATCGCTGTATATTTTTACTCGCTGTTTCTGGCACAACTCGTAAAAATATACAGCGATACTACACACCAAAACATCTTATAAGATATATTTATACACAGTATACTCATCAGGATTTATACAAAAGTTAAAATACAAAGTTTACAAACTACTATATAATATATTACAAAATGTCCTACCTAATTAAAACAATAATAAATAAAGACAAAACACAAAGAACCTGCTTTCCATAAGTGCCGTATGTTATCAATAAATAAAAAATTAAAAATTATGAAACTAAGAAACTGCTGCAGGCAGCGCGAAAACCACGCGTTAACTCCTCTCTTGTGTTAACTCCTCTCTTAATTTCAAAACATATTATTATTATGTTACAGGCAGCATCTTTTGGAAAAAGCTTTGTTACTGAAAGTGGACCACACGAAAAATTCGTTGAAATGTGTCGAATATTGAGAGTTTTAAATGCTGTTCGAGATTACACCGTTGGAGTTCCTTTGACATTGGCACAGTATCCTTCTTTGAATAACAGTTTGATTTTTAGAAAATATTTTCTGTGTTGCTGTGTAACTGTCAGAGGTATTATGGGGTCCGGAGAAAAATATTGAATTTGAGGAGCCTGATGACGTCACGAATGTGGTTTCTAGGGCTTCGTGTTTTCTGCCCCGCGCTTTCTTACGTCAAAAACTCGAATCTCAAAAATTTTAGGGGGCCCCTCCCAAATTAGAGGCCCGGAACAACTTGCTCTCCTGCCCGGCCCACCCTCTCTGTGGCTCTGGTGACTGTTCCCTTCTTTATTCCAGATAATATTAAACTGACCTGGGTGTCTAACAAGAAAGAAACCTGATGACTCTTCAACCGAATACTCGCCGCACTATACTTGTATATGCACTATTTAATGAAAGAAAACTTTCTCGACTACGAGTTAGGAACCACTCATTGCTGTAAACAGTAAATTGCACGAATCTTTAGCCGCAATTTATAAAAAAAGTATTTTGTTATAAAAGAAGCGGAGTACATTTTCTTAGCTCCCATCGAAACACTTGTTAAGGTTTAATTTAGGCGAACTCAGACCTACAGTATAGATGGAGACACGGAAGACCGTGTCTTAATTTTTTTAAATCATATGAAGTATTAAGAAACGTTAGAGTAATGTATTTTAATAAAACATTCCTGAACTGACCAAAGATTGGAGAAACTGTCGATGTCTGTTCTTATTGATCGGTAAGAATGAATAAAAATATATCTATGGAAATCATGTTATAGCATTTAGCGAAAAGTGATAAACTCTTGAGATTTTTTGAACGCATTACTGACGTTTCGTGTATTTCATTCGTAAAACTATCGGTATATTCAAAACACTACAGTATAGTCATAATCATATTGCACAAGTGAATTTCTATTAATAGACCTCTCTGCATGAAGTGAACGGATCACGTGATCTCTCTTTAACAAATCTGATTGGCTACGAATAGGATAAGATAGCCGCTCTTGCACGATGTATATCTCTATACAAAGTTTTTTGAATATACACTGTAGTAGAAATGTAGAGTGCTGAATAGGCAGTATTTGGATAAAAACAGACAAGTTTGAAACAATTTATGTTGTGTTTTTTTATCAATTATTAGAAAACGAAAACTGGGGTTGGTGGTTCAGAAAATCTCAATATTGAAAGAATATTTTAGTATTGCAAGATATTTAAGTTTAGTATAAACCAACTAGTGGACTATTACAAATGCTGCATTCTGATTTGCTGAGCTACTCACTGTTTATTGGTGATAGACCAATAGTAGTGAGAGAGTCAACTTTTTAAATGCAAAATAATGGCAGAAAACTCGCATGTTGCTGAGGTTACCGTTTGTTTCTTTAAAATAATAGTTTCTCGGACTAGTTAGTTTATACTAAAACAATTAGACAACTCGTCCCCGTTGTCTGTGAATGATAGTCAACTTGGTTACGTCTCCTCGACTAACAGGTCATGGACAACTCGGGATCATTGTCTAATTGCTAAATACGCAATCGTTTTATTTATTATCTTATTATCATTTCTAGATTGATACTCAGACGACAGTATTGTTTGGCTATTCGTATCAGCAATTATTTGAAGATTCCTAAAAGTGATGGTGAAAGTAGAATTCTAGCCCATTGGGCTTGTTATAAGGTAAGGTTTAAACTAACCACGGAATTTTATCGTTGATGTGTTGCTTGTGATTGGTCGATTACCGCGATTTACGTTGACTGCCATTGGTCGATTGTCATGCATGTTTATGCTGGCTGAGATTGATCAATTGTAGTTATATATACTTGCTGTGATTGGTCAATTGTCGTGCTTTACGTTGTCTACGATTGGTCATGCAGCTACTCTGTGTTTTGCTTGCTGTGATTAGTCGATTGCAGCTTTTATGCTGATGTTGATTGCTAGATTGTCGTGTTCTGTTCTGTTCTGTTCTGTTCTGTTCTGTTCTGTTCTGTTCTGTTCTGCTCTGCTCTGCTCTGCTCTGCTCTGCTCTGCTCTGCTCTGCTCTGCTCTGTTCTGTTCTGTTCTGCTCTGCTCTGCTCTGTTCTGCTCTGTTCTGTTCTGTTCTGTTCTGTTCTGTTCTGTTTTGCATGTTCTGCATGTCCTGTTCTATTTTTAATCCATGATGTTGTTTACAATGTTGTTGTTCACAATGATGTTGTTCATAATGTACAGGTTCAACAAACAAACAAAGATGATGAAGATATTGCTCAAGCCATTGCTGCTAAACTTGGAGATACTCCTGGTATATCTTACACAGAAATTGCGTCGAAAGCTTTGGATTGTGGTCGCACGCAGCTGGCAATTAAGGTACGTACTGTATTACGTACAGTAATGCTGAAGCTGATTTAACTTAGTTTCTTCAGAAAATCTGCTATCTCAGACAATAATGTTGCGATCCATAACGCTTCTCTCCTTCTTCCCTTTACTTTTCATCAGCTGAAAAAGGTTTAAACGCTTGACATATTTCAACACTGAAAAGAGGGAGCCATAATTATTATGATAAAATGTTAGTGATTGTGTCTGATTGGTGTGAAAGGTTTTCTATTTTTTTTTTTCAATGTTTTAGCTTTTAGATTATGAATCGAAAGCGGCTGATCAAGTTCCTTTACTTATTGAAATGAAGAAAAATCAATTAGCTTTAGAAAAAGCCATTGAAAGTGGAGATACGGATTTAGGTACGTCTCACACAGCCCCAGGCCCCTAGCTGCTCCTAGCGGCTTGTCACATTCCTGGATGGATCGTCCTGTAATTTGTTGTTCTGGTAACACAAAACAATTGTACTTATTTAACTAGAAAATTATGATTCTGAATTGAATTGAATTGAATTGAATTGAATTGAATTGAATTGAATTGAAATGAATAGACCACTAGCAGCAAAAGAGTCAATGGCAGAAAACTCGCGTTTTACTAAGATTCCATTTTGTTTCTGACTAGTTGGTTTATATTTAATTCTTTGAACGTTTTCATGGCGATAAAGTAATATAAATAAGTTTTGTGGAAACACCACGTAAAATATTTCTTTGCTGAGCTTTCGGCCTGTTGACTCAGGCCTTCATCAGAGCAATGACAACAAGTTGTTGGCTCACATCATTTATAAACTAAGCAACTGATCAATTAAATCACGTAAGAATACAATGGCGTATCACGTTAATTTTATTAATTAGAAAACAAAATTAAGAATGTTCTCCGAATAGGGCACGCCACGTGCTATTCAATGGCTGTCCCTCCTGAGAAATAGTGTGATGTTTTGCAATCTCAATGGATTCTCTTGTTCTTCGCGTGAAGTATTGCTTGTCGCTGGCTAAGAGTGATGACTCTTCCCACTTAACACGATGGTCATACTTCCAAGCGTGTTTGGCAACAGCAGACTTTTCTTGTTGCGCTTTTGTGCAACATGTCTTGTGTTCCTTCAGGCGAGTTGAGAGACTCCTTCCCGTTTCTCCGATGTATACCAAGCCACACTCACAAGGAATGCGATACACTCCAGGCTTAGATAAGCTATCCACTTCATCTAAATGTGTGAAAAGTACCTTGAACAATTTGTGTTGACTACTGTGAAATACCTTCATACCAGCACGATTTAGAATCCTCTCAATCTTGTGAGATGCTGGTCCGATATACGGAAGAGAAACTGAAGGTGGTTCTTGCTGGGGCTGTGTATTCGGCTCTGGATGTACCGAAGGAGTCATAGAAGCTTGAATCATCTTCTCAGGAAAACCGTTGTTAGTTAAAACCAACTTAAGGTGATCTAATTCTTCCTGAAGATGTTCTTCGTCACAAATTGTTCGCGCTCGATGAACGAGAGTTTTGCACACAGATGATTTAATACTTGGATGATGGAATGAAGTGTAGTTAAAGTATCTGTCAGTGTGTGTTGGTTTTCGATACACAGTATGACTTAAAGTCCCATCTGATTTAACGGAAAGCCAAACGTCCAAGAATGGGATAGATTTGTCTTGATTTTGTAATTCCATAGTGAATTTGATTGAAGGATGTATGCAGTTGCTTAGTTTATAAATGACGTGAGCCAACAACTTGTTGTCATTGCTCTGATGAAAGCCTGACTAAACAGGCCGAAAGCTTAGCAAAGAAATATTTTACGTGGTGTTTCCACAGAACTTATTTATATTAGTTGGTTTATACTAAAACAATTAGACAACTCGTCCTCTATGAACGATAGTCAACTTGCGGCTGCGCCTAAATAATAATTTGAATTATATAAATGTTTTTAAAATCTTATTTTCAATATTTTACTTCTAAATTTGTTATGTTTGTTAACAAGAACTACTTTTTCTTTATTATTCAGTTTATATGGTGGTCATGGATTTAAAAGAGAAACAACCGCTCAAAGAAT